>OY757547.1:21046548-21054048 GCA_963584105.1 Alviniconcha strummeri
CTACAATGCGTCAGTGACAACGATGCTCCCTTTAGTTGTGACCTACCAAAGGGGTCGTCACGACGACTGACGCAGGAAAAACAAAGCTAACTAGGAAACAACAAGAAACAAAACAAAACAAACAGACATACAACAACAACAAAAAGCAACAAAAACATTCACTGTTTTTAAATCATTGACAATCCTTTTGAACGTAAATAACGGACCTGAATGTTTGTGCCGTGTCCACCAGAACAGCAGGTGTCAAATGCTTAACAAAGATACCAAGCTTACGGACCAGTAGAGAGGCTAGGCGGAAAAGAGAGAAAGAACATCGAGTTTTGTTGTCATGGTGACTTTTTTGAGAATCATGCATGAAGGCCAACTTACCGGATGTGACGCACGGCTTCATGTCAGCATGCAGTCAATGATAACGTGTTGGTTAAACTGCCCAGTGTCGCCCGTTTGGTGTGTGTGTGTGTGTGTGTGTGTGTGTGTGTGTGTGTGTGTGTGTGTGTGTGTGTGTGTGTGTGTGTGTGTGTGTGTGTGTGTGTGTGTGTGTGTGTGTGTGTGTGTGTGTGTGTGTGTGGTGCCGCATGTGTGTGTGTGTGTGTGTGGTGCCGCATGTGTGTGTGTGTGTGTGTGTGTGTGTGTGTGTGTGTGTGTGTGTGTGTGTGTGTGTGTGTGTGTGTGTGTGTGTGTGTGTGTGTGTGTGTGTGTGTGTGTGTGTGTGTGTGTGTGTGTGTGTGTGTGTGTGTGTGTGTGTGTGTGGTGCCGCATGTGTGTGTCAGTTGTGTATCTTGCATAAAGCCCTTTCTGGTCAATTGTTTTTTGTTTGTTTTTATGTTAAATGTAATCAGTCCTACAGGAAGCCCCCGAAAACAGTGACGCGTCAGCACAGTGACTAGCAAAACTGAATATGGAAAGGTCACATTTTGTTTTTTAATCGCCAGCCAGCCAGATTTTGCTCAAGGAGACTTCATCAGTGGCTTAACGGTGATCATGACCAGAGATAATTGTTCAGTCCAAAACCGTCAATGTAAGACCACTAATATCGTGTCCTTCTCAGGCATGGATTTTTTTATTATTTTTTTTTAATGAAGGAAATAATATAATTATATGCTGACGAGATTTGAAAAGTTATAGCCCAACAGTCATCACAAATGGTACAGCCGTATCGGTACGTTTGCCACACGTTTAATTTCTCGGATGAAATAATAATATTGAATCTGAACTGAATCTTGAATCTATTTGCCTATTTGTCTCTATTAATTTAAGCACGCTGGCTCTTTTCGACCATTTAAATCAACACACACACACACACACACACACACACACACACACACACACACACACACACACACACACACACACACATACACACACACACACACACAGGGAGAGACAGGGAGAGACAGACAGACAGACAGACAGGCAGGCAGGTAGGCAGGCAGGCAGGCAGGCAGACAGACAGAGAGATTTAGGGAAATATAGCCAGGTTCACAGCAGTTTGCATTCTGTTAGAAAAAAAGAGAGTACATTTTATACAGTACACACGGCCACTGTAAACGGCAGAACGCTTCACACACAGCGTGTAATTATATCAGTGAGAACTTGGATCCATGAGGTGGCTGAAATCGTCTACGATGTCCTCGATATCGGTGGTGATGTCGTTGATGCTGACGCGGAGAGCCTGGTGCACCTCGGGGGCCAGGTTCTTGACGTCGGCGATGAGTTTCTCCACCTTGCTGAAGACGTCGACCAGCTTGAGGGCCGTACCCAGCTTGGTGTCGCCTGCCGCCGAACCCAACGCTCCCAGCAGGTCGAATCCAGATCGCTCTGTAGCAGGTAGTTACGCTTTTTACTAGTGGCTCTTTGTTTCTTTGTTAATGTATTCCTTATCTGGTTGGTTGGCTTATGTTTATTTAATTGTCTGACTAGTTGCTTGTAAGCCTCTGTTGGTTGGCTTTTTGATTGGACAAGCAAGAATTATTTTCAACATGGGTATCTTGTTTTTGGTTGAAGGATCTAGATGGAATCTCCAGACATCTTTTGTCAAAAAAAAAAAAAGAAGAAGAAGAAGAAGAAGAAGAAGAAGAAGAAGAAGAAGAAGAAGAAGAAGAAGAAGAAGAAGAAGTAAAAAGACAAAAACTGAAAAGTGGTGAAAATTACACCTGAGGCGTATTTTCAACATGGGTGTCTTGTTTTCGGTTGAAGGATCTAGATGGAATTCTCCAGACATCTTTTGTCAGTTAAAGAGACAAAAACTGAAAAGTGGTGAAAATGACACCCGAGGCCTAAATCTTGCATCTACAGTACAAGGCTGTCATCTAAAACAAATCGAAGCCTTTCAGGATTTATTCGTTTTGCTTGCTACAATCCGAATTTCGAGGCTCTGAAATGGATTTGAACTTATTATCTACATACGTACTCCCACATTCTCGCCAGTTCTTGGACAAACTAATCGACTCACTGCTCTTTCTGTTGGAGTCGATGAGCTGTCCGATCTCGCTGACGATGTCCTCAAAGGTGTTGGTGATGTCGCTGATGGAGGCGTGGAGAGCCTGGTGCAGTTCGGGCGCGAGCTGCTTGAGGTCAGCGATGAGTTTCTCCACCTTGGTGTAGATGTCAATCACCTTGAGGGCCGTGCCCAGCTTGGTGTCGCCTGCCGCCGAACCCAACGCTCCCAGCAGGTCGAATCCAGACCGCTCTGTGACAGGTAATTAGGCTAGTATTTAACTCCGAAAGAACAGTGTTCAAATTTAGTGGGAATGATGTAAAAAAAAAAAAAAAAAAAATTGGAGGTCACATCATCTAATCCTAAGTGGGTGAGGGCTCGATTAGTTTCTTTAAAATTAAAAATCAAGCATCAACTCAGCAATGTATTGAGTTTAAAATCACCCCACCCTCCCCATCACCCAAAAATAAAATCGTCAGACAGTGTACTTACAAAAATGTGAATATTATCTCTTTCAGCGAGGGTCTGTTAATATAGATTAATGTAGGAGCGAAGTCCGAACAGCGAAAATTGCAAAAGCTCTTGCCTAGAAGAGTAAGGTGAAGCCACAAAAAGGAAATAGACTCAAAGGTCGTGTTGTTCCTGTTACTATCTTGCATTCACTGCTCTTTGTGTGCGTGCATTCTTCTGCATTTACGAGCACATGCTGAAACTAAACTGTGTGTACGTATACATAACTTGGCCGACCTTTTTATGTCAACAGTATAAAAATTACTATACACTACGCTGGAGAGAATTACAGAATTGCAGGAGAGCCAGTGGTGCTGAGCGAGAGTACCCGTTCTGGAAACCAGAAGTTGAGCACGATGGAGCGTGGTGACCAAATGGACGGCGACCGTTATGTGTTTAGGCTTTGTGACCACCCTGAGATTTCTCCAGAGTCAAATTCTATGCAGACTCTACAAACGTCCTTCGGATGAGACTATAAACCAAGGTCCCCCGGGTATATATATACACATGCACAAAGATCACATACGCACGGTAACGATCCTGTAGTGTGAGTTCGGTGGATTACAGAAACACCAAAATAACGCAGCATGCACTAAAAGTGTCAAGAGTCTTCAGAATGTTGAAGTTGGACACTGTAGGAAGGAAGAAGATTACTAAGGACTTAACACTGACGCCTTTCCATGTTCTCATCAGTTCAATACTTCAAGTCAATGCACTCACTGGTCTTTCTGTTGTATCCGATGATCTGTTCGATCTCTGTAACGATGTCCTCAATGTTGGTGGTGATGTCGCTGATGGTGGCGTGCAGAGCCTGGTGCACCTCGGGGGCCAGGTTCTTGATGTCGGCGATGAGCTTCTCCACCTTGCTGAAGACGTCGACCAGCTTGAGGGCCGTGCCTAGCTTGGTGTCGCCTGCCGCCGAACCCAACGCTCCCAGCAGGTCGAATCCAGACCGCTCTGTGGTAGATATTGAAGCTAGAATTTATATCCGAAAGAACAGTGTTCAGCGAGGGTCTATTAATGTAGATTAATGTAGCAGCCAAGTCCGAACAGGGAAAATTGCAAAAGCTATTGCCTAGAAGAGTAAGGTGAAGCCACAAAAAGGAAATAGACTCAAAGGTCGTGTTGTTCCTGTTACTATCTTGCATTCACTGCTCTTTGTGTGCGTGCATTCTTCTGCATTTACGAGCACATGCTGAAACTAAACTGTGGGCGCGTATACATAACTCGGCCGACCTTTTTATGTCTACGATATAAAAATTACTATACACTACGCTGGACAGAATTTCAGAATTGTAGGAGAGCCAGTGGTGCAGAGCGAGAGTACTCGTTCTGGAAACCAGAAGTTGAGCACGATGGAGCGTGGTGACCAAATGGACGGCGACCGTTACGTGTAGGCTTTGTGCCCACCCTGAGATTTCTCCAGAGTCAAATTCTATGCAAACTATACAGAAGTCCTTCGGATAAGACTATAAACCGAGGTCCCCCGTGTGTATATATACACATGCACAAAGATCATATACGCACTGTAACGATCCTGTAGTCTATGTCAGAGTTCGATGGATTACAGAAACACCAAAATAACGCAGCATGCACTAAAAGTGTCAAGTGTCTTCGAAATGTTGAAGCTGGCCAGTGTAGGAAAGAAGAAGATTACTAAGGACTTAACACTGACGCCTTTCCATGTCCTCACCAGTTCAATACTTCAAGTCAATGCACTCACTGGTCTTTCTGTTGTATCCGATGACCTGTTCGATCTCTGTAACGATGTCCTCAATGTTGGTGGTGATGTCGCTGATGGTGGCGTGCAGAGCCTGGTGCACCTCGGGGGCCAGGTTCTTGACGTCAGCGATGAGCTTCTCCACCTTGCTGAAGACGTCGACCAGCTTGAGGGCCGTGCCCAGCTTGGTGTCGCCTGCCGCCGAACCCAACGCTCCCAGCAGGTCGAATCCAGACCTCTCTGTGGTAGATATTGAAGCTAGAATTTATATCCGAAAGAACAGTGTTCAGCGAGGGCCTATTAATGTAGATTAATGTAGCAGCCAAGTCCGAACAGGGAAAATTGCAAAAGCTCTTGCCTAGAAGAGTAAGGTGAAGCCACAAAAAGGAAATAGATTCAAAGGTCGTTTTGTTCCTGTTACTATCTTGCATTCACTGCTCTTTGTATGCGTGCATTCTTCTGCATTTACGAGTACATGCTGAAACTAAATTGTGTGCATGAATATATAACTCAATATAAAAATTACTATACACTACGCTGGAGAGAATTACAGAATTGCAGGAGAGCCAGTGGTGCAGAGCGAGAGTACCCGTTCAGGAAACCAGAAGTTGAGCACGATGGAGCGTGGTGACCATATGGACGGCGACCGTTATGTGTATAGGCTTTGTGCCCACCCTGAGATTTCTCCAGAGTCAAATTCTATGCAGACTCTACAAAGGTCCTTCGGATGAGACTATAAACCAAGGTCCCCCGTGTGTGTGTGTGTATATATATACACACATGCACAAAGATCACATACGCACGGTAACGATCCTGTAGTGTGAGTTCAGTGGATTACAGAAACACCAAAATAACGCAGCATGTACTGAAAGTGTCAAGAGTCTTCAGAATGTTGAAGTTGGACACTGTCCGTAAGAAGAAGAAGATTACTAAGGTCTTAATACTGACGCCTTTCCATGTTCTCACCAGTTCTGTACTTCAAGTCAAATAAACTCACTGCTTTTTCTGTTGTATCCGATGATCTGTTCGATCTCTGTTACGATGTCCTCAATGTTGGTGGTGATGTCGCTGATGGTGGCGTGCAGAGCCTGGTGCACCTCGGGGGCCAGGTTCTTGACGTCGGCGATGAGCTTCTCCACCTTGCTGAAGACGTCGACCAGCTTGAGGGCCGTGCCCAGCTTGGTGTCGCCTGCCGCCGAACCCAGCGCTCCCAGCAGGTCGAATCCAGACCGCTCTGTGATAGGGAATTAAGCTTGTATTTATATCCGAAAGAACAATGTTCAAATTTAGTGGGAATGATGTAAAAAAAGAAAAAAGAAAAAAAGAAAAAAAGAAGTCACCTCATCTAATCCTAATTGGGTGAGTGCTCGGTTAATTTGTGACGGACGAGATGATTGCTTGTAGTCCTTTCTTTGCTTGTTAATTTCCTTCTTTGTATGTTTGGTTGTGTAACCGAGTGTATTGTATACATGTTCCGGGCCCTGAAACTATAACCTTTTCTTTCCGGTCCTTTTCCTTTTTGATTGGGTGTGGGTTTTATGGCCCAATTATCTAAGGTGTTAAAAGTTGTGTGCTGGGCCGGCAGCGTCCCTTTCCCCCCAGTGTCCCTGCAGAGGCAGGTTGTTTGTTTACTGTTGCGGCCGGTGTTCATGTTTTCATCACAGTGGAGAGCCTGTAAATAGTTATTTTCTATGGCTTGTTATTCTATTCTATCGATGTAAATAATGTATTTATATCCGAAAGAACAGTGTTCAAATTTAGTGGGAATGATGTGAGAAACTTCCTGTATTGTTTCTTTCATTATCATGCACTCACTGTTCTTTCTGTTGGAGTCGATGATCTGCTCGACCTCGCTGACGATGTCCTCAATGTTGGTGGTGATGTCGCTGATGGTGGCGTGCAGAGCCTGGTGCACCTCGGGGGCCAGGTTCTTGATGTCGGCGATGAGCTTCTCCACCTTGCTGAAGACGTCGACCAGCTTGAGGGCCGTGCCTAGCTTGGTGTCGCCTGCCGCCGAACCCAACGCTCCCAGCAGGTCGAATCCAGACCGCTCTGTGGTTGAAAGAATGAAACTCGCAAATTAAAATGAGTACGACCTCGAATCTTGAATGATTGTAAGCTGAACAACACACACACACGCACGCACGCACGCACGCACGCACGCACGCACGCACGCACGCACGCACGCACGCACGCACGCACGCACGCACACAGAGGAAAACAAGTGTTTTAAGAAGATGAAGCCTTTCCTGTTCGATTCAGCTTTGTCGGTTTTTCTGTGAACTGAAAAAGGGATTATAAATAGCGTGGTGTAGTGTAGTGTGGAATGGTGTGTGTGTGTGTGTGTGTGTGTGTGTGTGTGTGTGTGTGTGTGTGTGTGTGTCTGTGTGTCTGTGTGTGTGTGTGTGTGTGCGAGCGTGTTATGTATGTGTGTAAGTGTTTATGTTACTGTATGTGTGTGCGTTTGTGTACATGCGCGCTGGTGCGCGCGCACGTGTGTGTGTGTGTGTGTGTGTGTGTGTGTGTGTGTGTGTGTGTGTGTGTGTGTGTGTGTGTGTGTGTGTGTGTGTGTTTGCGCGCGCGCGCGCTCGCCCGCGTAGTATGTATGCCACTGTATGTGTAAGTATAAATGTTTATGTTTGTGTTTGTGTGTGCGTGGTTGTGTGTGTGTATGTGGTGTGTGTGTGTGTGTGTGTGTGTGTGTGTGTGTGTGTGTGTGTGTGTGTGTGTGTGTGTGTGTGTGTGTGTGTGTGTGTGTGTGTGTGTGTGTGTGTGTGTGTGTGTGTGTGTGTGTGTATGTGCGCGCTCAGTTCTGAGATTCCAGACTCACTTT
>OY757547.1:21059048-21061548 GCA_963584105.1 Alviniconcha strummeri
GTGGCGTAACTATAAATCTGGCAGTTTGGAGGAAGGTGCCGGAAAGCGGTGCTCGGAGCCTGCGTCTGCCGAACGACGGGGCAGAAGGCGATCTCGAACCATGACGCACTAGCTGTCACGCGCTGACAGTATTAAGGCGTGGGTCCGCGTTAGTACCGTGGATCTCGTTTCTCCCGTAGTGGTCAGGGAATGACCTGTTTTAAGTCACGTGATTGCTGTTAATAAAATGTCACAGGGGCAAGGGTTCGGCCATGGACCTATAAACCTCAGCCTCTTTTCCAGCGCGATTTTGGATAGGGCCGCGAAGACGGCTTGTGGGTGTGATGAAGGAAATATGTCATGTGGTCAGCGCTCTTTCTCTTACCAGGCTCCAGTTATCTGGAACCAACTCCCTGTTTCTGTCCGCCATTCTACCTGTCAGGTCTTTTAAATCTTCCTTGAAAACCTTTCTCTTTAAAAAATCAACTTTTCTTCAGTCTCGTTGCCCTGATATGCGACTGATGTGTGTGTGTGTGAGTGTGTGTGCGCGTGCGTGCGAGTCTATGTATGTGCGTGCGTGTGTGTATGTGCATTCATGTTGCATGACTGCATTTTGACAATATGTACTTGTAAAGAACATGTAAGCGCTTAGGGCCTGTGCGGGTTAGGCACTCTAAGTATTAATTATTATTATTCTTCCTGATACACTTTTAAAATCAGAACTCGTCCCAAAAACAACCATGCGCGAGCGTGAGCGTAATCCAAAAGTCAACGGGCAAAATTAAAATTGCCACTACCCACTACATGAAGTATGACTTAGTCGCAGTTTGCCCCCTCTTTCTCTCTCACTCCCTCCTTCCGCTCTGGAGAGGTGTATCGCTAGAGGTTCTTTGATTTTTCCCAAAACAAAAAAGAAGTTGGTTGTGGTTCAATATACTGGGGTGGGGATAGCTCAGTTGGTAGTGCTTCCGACCAAAAGGCCAGATGAGATATTGACGTGTGTTCGAGTCCCTGGCGCAGCAAGTTTTTTTCTCTCTCCCAGTCAACTTTCAGTGCAGACTCTCTTATGGTGTCTGTGCAGCCCCCATTTGCAATCACTTGCAATCATTTGCCATCTGTGCACGCATTAAAGATAACAATGGCAGCCACACAACTGTTTGGACATATATGAAAACACTACACACACTGATAGAAATGGGCAGCGCTGCTCTTGCGGCTGCTGTGCCTTACACAGGTAAGGCAATTCAAATTTCCTGCATGGGACAACAACAACAACAGCAACAACAAAATTTAAAGCATCTCTCAACAGTTTCTCAATCTCTCCCAACAAGTTGACAAAATGCTGGTTCACACAAATGTACACTTTATTCATAACAACAATCATCCATCAAAGTGATGCTATGCAGTTACAAACCTCACTGGTTCTCAGTGCAGTTTCTTGGAGGAGGAAAAATCAGCAAGATTAATATCCGTAAGTTTCAGCTACTACCGCTTTTAATTCCAAACAGCTGGATAATCAGCTGCTTCACCATGCCCAAAAAGTGAGCAAAAGAATCATTAGTGGCTTGAAACATTTACACTTCTAATAGAATTTCTGTTGCAGGAACTAGCGCCCAAAGTTTTGTAGGGATATAATTAAAAAACTGTTTCACTGACTTCCCATTGAATAATAATTTAGTTTTTAACCCCTTCACTGCCGTGATGTCACTTGAAAACGACCAATAAAAGTGTGAAATCTGAAGCCCTTAAACCTTTTTGTTTTCTATTCGCGTTTGGCATGCAAAAGGATTTTCATCAAAAGTAGATGGGTTGTAGGGCCAGAAAATATACTGTCTGCAGGCAGGTCCGTGCACCTTTCAGCCTGGAGATTTTACAGGCTGGGGCAGTGAAGGGGTTAATCCTTTGTTACAAAGAGCAGGACTGAGTGCATGGAGAATTGTCAACTGTGATAGCTGCTCTGTTTCAAACTGTGGCCTCTGTGACAGTTTCCCTCTAGTGATGAGGACAGAGGATGGAGTGCTTTTTCAAATCCGATACATAAAATCAACAGGGCACTTCAAAAAACTTTACTTTGATCTCGTATTTAGAGAAAATGTGTGTGTTGCAGCTCGTCTGATTCTTAAAAAAAAAATAAAAAAAATCCACTTTCTGTGCATGTTAGCTTTAACAGATTTTTCAAAGAAAGAAATTCAAACTCCCAAACTTCCCAAACTTTTCTTTGCAATGACACAAAAAGTAGACAGGCACTTTTCCCCCTCACAAACAGCAAAACAAAACTACCTCAGTGACAGGCCTAAAATGTCTCTATTTTACGTTTTACATGGTTTGCTGGGTTTCCAGGCTTCAATTTTTGGCCGTGTAGTACTGTAAGGGACATACTCCTGGGGGGTGCCGGACATGTTTTCCGTGTGGGGTGCCATCCAACGGCGTTTTATTGGGGGTGCTATTGTTGGTGGTTCATCTGCCATGTAGCACAGCCATCTGTGCCTGCAACATGAAAAAAGCCAAGTCTAGTCAAAGT
>OY757547.1:21064048-21089048 GCA_963584105.1 Alviniconcha strummeri
ACACACACACACACACACACACACACACACACACATGCATACACACAAAACATGGTTTGCAATTTTGTCACCAGTTGTTTTGGTATTTCATTTTATAATAAATTACCGTGATTATCTCTGTGGAGCAAACCGGGTGATCTATTTACTATAATCTTTCTATTGGGTCCCAAGATTTTTCATTTCTTTTTTAGCTCACTATAACTGGCAATTTTTGCCGTTTTGGAAGAACTGGCAGATGCACCTTTTCTGTCTTTGGCCCCTGTACATGTATGGAGTGATGTTCCCTTTCCTCTTTGACAGAAACCCTCTCTGGATTTCTTCAATCAAACTTCAAGACATTTCCTTTTCCTAAACAACAGATCTGTCATGTTTCCCATTCCATGAGTTACTACCTTCCTCCACCTCAAGTCTCAGTCTGTTGTCTGTTTAACTTTAAGCTATGTGTAAACTATGTCAGAGCCTCCATTAGACTGTTGAAACTATCAGTATGGGTACCGGTAACAAAGAAATATTCCAGTACCAACCCTCAGTCAATGGGTACAGTCTTTGGGTTGAAAAAGTTAGTTTTATCAATGTTTTTGAGCATGTGTAGGTGCCACTGACATTTGATCTAGATCTAGTTTCTGAGTAACAGCATGCACGTTCTTCAGTGCTGATGTGGGAAAAACAATTGATTGTGTACTGATGACTCACCCTTTACGGACTGTAATCAAACTCAGTTTTGTTGCCAATGGCAGAGAAAGTTTTTTTCACTGTTTTACTTGCTGAACATCACCGGAAGTGATCTTGTTTAGCAGAAGCTTCCACTTGCTTCAGGACCCAGGGTACAGAGTATGATCTCTAGCAAGTCACACAAAATGCTCAGTTTCAGCCACTGACTATATTTTTTACCCATACTGGGGAAACATTTACTGGTAAAAACCACCATATGCCAGTCTAGCGAAGGCTCTCTATGTAGTCAATAATTATGCTCATGTCTGCAGGTGCCTGTGTGTGTGTGTGTGTGTGTGTGTGTGTGTGTGTATGTACATGTGCATGTGTGTGTGCATGTGGATGTGTGTAGATGTCTGTGTATGTGCGCATGCACTTAGAATAGTCTTTAAGGACAAGATTTAGCAATTTAAGTTTAATCAACTATTTTAACTTTTCCCCCCTAATCAAATACTGAAATAGCCAGAATACTACAAAGCAATATTAACTAATAACTAAAAATGTAAAATACCAAAGCTTCACACAAAAGATTTTGTTGTTGTTGCTGGAACTGAGAAGGAAAGTTCCCTTAAGGCCACCCTAAACATTAAGCAGAAATAGTTTGTCTGTTTTTAATAGTATTTTTTACATTATTATTTTACATTATTAAGCAAAACAATCTTAAAAAATAAAGCAGACGTCATCCTTAGAGGTGGATTTAAAATAAAATCTGCATCAGTGCATGGCAGTTGGCACTGGTCTATGGACAGTCTGAATCAGTGAATGGCAATGTTTCAGAAAGGAAGCAGGCATGTCTCAGTAGCAGAGCACTGGATTCATGATGAAAAGACCCAGGATTCTGACTCATAATATATTCTACTTTTCTAGACAGGAGTGGTGGTAGAATTTTCTAGTTACCACAGTCGCACATAAAAGATCCTGATCATTCTGCTGAAACTAGTGAAAGGGCAAGTGGCAAGTTAGTTGTTACAGCCAAATTTATACACATGCACCCTATGCACATGGATTTGAATAAAAGGATCCTGTAAACTGGTGCACAGTTGTATGGATTGGGTGTACAGTATAAATTGTAATTTGTACAGAACATGCACTCATACAGCCGTAATTTCATGTGGCACTATACCATCAGCCATGTAACACCAAACAGCGCTGGAAGTACACCATTTTGGTGGATATTTAAAACACACACACACACACACACACACACACACACACACACACACACACACACACACACACGCACACACACACACACACACATACACACACACACAATGTGCTGTGTCACTCATTCACCAATTCCGAGTTCCACATGGGCCTATGGTAAACATGCACTTTATGTGCAGGGTATGGCACATGGCAGGCCCAGATTCTGGATGTGATTTGCTATCATTTACTTCTGGAATACCCTTCTGATGTCTACAAGATCATTAGGCATGAAAACGCTAACTTATTGAAATCTTGTGGTATTCTTGTCGTTTACTACTTAAATTGCGGTATGCATCATCTGCTGCCTCAGCCACTGAACTCAACAAAGGGAAACAATTCATTTAATGTGAAACAATGTGTTTGCTTTGTAGCTGCTGGGTAGCCGATGCTGCACAACTAAATAAAAAATAAAACAAACAGCATTGAAATATATGATGTCAGGAAAACTTGCTCGCACAAGCAGAACAGTTGGTAAAATGTATGTTTACACTGTGCGACTTGTCTCCCTTCCATTAGTTCCAATATGAGTTCAAAATGGCTGATGACACAAATAACACTAACAGGTAGTCTACTTGACAGTTATCAAAGAAGTAAATTTACTGAACGATAATAAGATTTAAGAATAGCATTGAAGATGTTGACAAGTTAGCATTTTCACACCTATTGACCTCATAGACATCACATGAGTGTCCAGTTTTATTTAACTTTAAGCAAAACACAATGAATGGATTTACCAAGTATGAAGTATTGCTGGGAGAGGGGAGACATGATTGAGACATATAACTTTATTACTATACATAGGTAGGACCAGCCTCTCTTTAGCGCTGGGTAACATGGTCGTCGCGAGGCAAATATTGCTCATTTTCAACTTGTCATATCTGCCTTGTTCTGTGCAGTTTGTCAATAAAAACTACTGTCACGCAAAAAACTATCTTTTTACAACCTGTTGATGCCATTATTTTGTGCGTGAATGATGTATTGCGAGTTTGGAAGAAGTTTTAATGAACACACCAAGCGGTTGGAAACCGAGCATGGTTCTGACGTCAAAAGTCACATGAGCGAGGTCGGAAAATGGCTGCGTTCAGAAAACCGTTGGAAACTTTTACAAGAAGAACCTACAGACATGAAGTTATAATTTTTAGAAAGAGGAATTCCCGTAGATTTATCCATCATAAAATTCATTAAAATTCTTCGTTTTTGACTGCAGCAAAAATTGAGTAAAAAAATACGTTCATTTTTACCTTAAATTTACACCAAGAAAGTTTGAATGCACCATACTGAATTTGGTATCACTGGAAAGATGAATTTTTGCTCTTTAAAACAGTGTATCGTTTGATCTGGAAGCGAGTTCTTGTAAAAGTTCCCGTGCAATGGAAATTGGAGACCCCATAGATTTTGGTGTCTATTCGAGTTGCGCAATCGCTAAAGTCTGCGACTACATGAGCGGCGCAAAAGATGCTCACTCTGGAGGAACTGGAAAGAAACCGTGGTAAGTTTTTTATTTTAGCGATAACTAAGTAAGTTTCCAACACAACCATAACTGTATTTTTGTGCTGTTTACATCTCTTTGAATGCAAATGAAGCAAATTCGTTGTGGTCTGGTCATAGTTTGAACAACATTACAGAGTTATCTTCTCATTAGTTCCTCCGAAATGCAAACCACTGTAAAAGTAGTAATTTCTTTCCCCGTAAATCTGAATTGACAAAAACGTGATGTATGGTGTATGTTCTCAACAGTGAAAAAAATTTTAAAGGAAATTTAGCAAGTGAACGATTTTTTAAAAATATATCTGTTGTTCTTGTCAAGGACAATAACTCTGATTTAGCTAGCAGACGATGCAGTCACGACCCATATGTTGTTTTGTTGTTTTTTATAGTAGATCTGATCATCTAGACAAAACAAAATAAAAGCAAGCCACCAGCCAAAATTAATGTTATATTGAGAATTTGGAATTGTATTTGCTTCTGAAGAATTTATTTCTTGTTTTTTCCCCTTCTTTCTCTTTCACCTTTTGTGCTCATGGAAGAGCTGGCACACTGGCTAAAAAATTACATGATTCTTTCAGTCTTTGCATATAATAATAAAAATCATAATAATTACAAGGGGGGATGTTTGCAGGGGGGTGGTAAAAAAAAGAAAGAGTAATAATGACAAGTTTTTTGTTTTTTGTTTAACATTTTGCAAGCATGATGGACAAGACAAGACTATGGTAACAAGACAGAAGACTAAGTCAATAAGAAAGACTGAACAAGAAACAAAATGAAAGAAATAATCACACACACACACACACACACACACACACACACACACACACACACACACACACACACACACTTCAAGAGCCACATCAAATGTGGGGGTGGTAGGGGGTGGGGGGGAAATACTCACAAAGCAATGTTAAGTACAGTTTTGAGCATGTAAATTTTTTAATGTCATTGATGTGGGACTCAAATTTTTGTTAGTTTACTTTTCCTTAATAATCCAAGTCTTTTATCTAAACTAAAGTAGGGAAGTTTTTTGTTTTTAAGTATTGTCAAATAATGGCAAGAGTGACTCCATTCGGGTTTTTGCTTCTGGGATTGTTTCAATAGCTGAGATTGGTAGTAGTAGTCAGATACCTGAAAATTAGTTCTTGTCTGCTTCCTTCTGTTTGTACCTTTCTGATTTATTTATTCCTCAATTTATTACTGCATGATTCACACAAAGTCAAGTAAGTGTTATTTACAACTAAACTTCAGAATTTGATGATTTAATTGGTGAGTATTATTACTATTAAGTGTATTTAATTGGTGAGTATTAAGTGTTAGTGTGCTGTTTATGTTGAAATAAATCTTTTTTACCTGTTTGTTTATATATTTCTTTGTTAATGATTTCAGAGGATGATCAGTTTCATCATCTTGAGGAGAGAATTGGTCCTAGAAAGTGAGGCAGGCCTTAACATCTACCACGAGGCCACACTTGGACTGCAGTTTTTAACTTCTTTTCCTCATTCAAACAAGTCTACATATGTCTAAAATTTGCCTAAATTTCCATATGCTGTGCATTTCCCTTCTCTGATTAATGCTGAATCTGCAGATACCAGAACCATGGCTATATCTCTTTCCATTCCAGAGTTTGATTTGCTTTAATGCTATTACCATCAAAGATTCGCAGTATATTTGCACCCTTTTTTCTCATGGAAGTGCCTTTGTAGATAAAATTTAGCTTGCACTTCTTTAGACTTGTGAATTTGTATTGTCTAATTAATGCTGAATCAGTTGATACCAGAATTATGGTTGTACCTCTTTCCATTCCCATGTTATGTTTGATCTTGTCATGGTACCATCAAAGCTTGGTGATCGGACAATGTCAAAATTAGTGATTTTTCCATTTTTGGCACTCTGCATCTCCAAAATTTGAGTAAGGATGACTACTGAAAAAATTGTGTTTAGTCTATGTTGTGCACACACTGTGTAAAACAAGCTGGGTGGATGTGTGACCAATACTTTTTATGCTAGAGCCATACAAAAATGGCATTTTGTAAAATGCGCAAAAAATGCCTAAAATGATGACTATTTGAAGGGTGATATCTAAAAAAATATTATAGATAAATTAATGAAATTTGGTTTGTGTACTTGCCTTGTGACCCTCTTTAATATCACATATTAATGGATTGCATTGCTTGCTTTTCAAAATTTGGCTGGACCTACCTACTATACATCGCCATTACAGTGTCAACAACAGTCTGTTGAAAATGACATTGAAACAGTAACAGAAGGACACAAATATAAGCTAAAAAAGCTTAGATGTTGCACGGTCAGCCTGCATCAAAAATGTTTTGCCTTCAGAGTCGTGGACAGCTGGAACTCTTTGCCATCTGATGTTGACGCTCCATCCCTGCAGGCTTTTAAGAATAAGAGTAGGGTGGATGAGATTTGGCAACACAATAAGTTTCTTCACTGCATTTGCATGGCATGCAGTGACCTCAGTGTTTCTGAAAGTTAAGACAGAATAGCTTTCGCTGGCAAAGACCAGATAAAAGCTTTCACTAGTTTCAGCCTAAGTAAATCTGATAATCATATCATCAATGCCCTCTTCAAACAACGGTTCGAAATCGCCGACACAGCAGACTCGACGGTACAGCAACTCGACGCAGAAAACAACAAGAAGAATACCACTGTGTCACTGAAGATTTCGACTGGTAGCGTTTTTAGGCCTCATGACCTCGTACTCGTAGAGATCGCTGCGGTGTTGCAGGGAGTAAAACATTCAGTCAATGATTCATGATAAATCACATCCAGAATATGGGTCTGCCATACCCTGCATCAAAAGCGCATGTTTACCAACACAGCAGATTTTGTTTGTATATTTTATAAATTATCGGAAGATATTCTGTAAATGTTGTTGTTGTTTTGTTTTCTTCCCTAGTTTTCGTCTGCATGTTTTGTGGAATGACCTTGAGTGACAATCAGGTGTGCCTCATCGAATAACCTGCGTTAAAATTACGTGAGAAACGAATCCTGCAAGCCAGACTCAATAATCAATACTAACCTGTAAAGCTGTCCCAATGATCCCATTATACCACCATTTTCTTTGATTATTTGTCTCAAACGAGAGAACTTTTCCAGATACTTCGCCATTTTGACAGTTCTGCAGTGAAAATGCTAGTCTACAGTTTGTTTGCTTATGGACTTTTAATATTCCGTTGGTGCATAAATTACAAACACTGAATCAGACTTCATAATTACAGGCTACGATTTTACTGTCCTGTTTCTCCGCCAGTCCTGCAATGTGACACTCCATGCACCGAAAACGTTAGCTGCAGTACTGTTGTCAAACTGAAACATGGCAGCCTCCGGAAAACCCGCTGGCTTCTACGACGACAGTGACGAGGATGGTTTTATGTTTGGCGATGAAGATTACACAGATGTCAACTTGGATAATGCTGTAATTCCACTTTCTGTTGCTAGAATGTGTCCTTTGTAATTGTGGCATTGTTACAATGTTAGATCTCATACAAATATGACCCTCAAAAATCAGTTCGTTGTAAATATATATAATATATATTACATCAGTGCATGTCACGTTCATTCATCTTCTTCCTTTGACTCGTTTGAGTGACCACTACCAAATTATTAACCAGTCTGTCTTGCTTTGGAGGGTTGCGGGGAGAGGGAGCACTCAGCAGAGTGAACGCTGAATCTGGAACTGCTCTGTCTCGTCTCGAATTGCCCACGCTTTCAATTCCCAAATTTTGAAATGATCAGTATGAACCTATCTTAACGATGGTGGGAGACACGCTGACAGAGAGCTTGCCCTCTCTCTCTCTCTCTCTCTCTCTCTCTCTCACGCACACACACACGCATGCACGCACGCTCGCGCACACACACATGCACGCACGCACACACACACACACACACACACACACACACACACACACACACACACACACACACACTCTCTTTCCCAATACCATTATTGACAGGAACAACATGGCCAAGGACATGACCGCAGCCCCAACCCTCCAGTCCTTCATGCCCCGACGGTAGTGTTTGAGTCAAGGCAAACTGTCAATATAAATTATTAAATCCCCCCCCCCCTTCCCTTTCTTCTCTTACATTATTAGTTATATATTTATTTATTTTTTAAATTAATAATATACATGTACACCCCACAGGTCACAGTCATTTATTCGTTGACTTCATAACAATGATGTTTCTCTCTCTGTCTGACTCTCTGAGTCTCTCTCACACACACACACACACACACACACACACACACACACACACACACACACACACACACACACACACACACACATGCAAACATGCAGTGAACTTAATGAACAGATTATGCTGTAATTTGTAAACACTAAAATGCAAATTTGGTCAACTTGTTGCTTGTTTACACATTTTGAAATTTAGGTGGCCATCACAAGATTCTGACATGTCATCCTAAATACCAATAGTAGGGCAAAACAAGGCTGAACAAATGACATGAGAATATTGATGTCAAATACGTTACATGGCTTCTGCTGAAAATCTTGTACTGTTGTAGTATGTACATGTATATATATATAATAATAAATATAATTAACACATATTTATAATTAGCCTTAATAATTATACTCTCTCATAGTCTCTGTCTTGGGAGAATCAGTGGTGCAGATCAGCTGCACTCACATAAGCAACAGTCACAAAGGACATAATACAATTTGAATGCAAGATTAAGCATAATATTAATAAGGACTAAGGTTGAGTTCTACTGCCACATGTATGGCCTATGGGAGACCATTCCATGTGAGGGTGCTGCAACTACTACCACAGTAGTTGAGTCTAAATGACTTACACTATAGCATTGCATAGTTCAGAAAGAAAGAAAATAATATTATAATACGGCACTTTATAAATTGATAATGCTAATCAATAGTCAATTAGTCAATACTAATTTACAACTAGTAGTAAACTACTACTACTGGACAGTCATAATACTTAGTCTTTTTCTCATTAACTAGTAAAATTTCAAATACTGTCATAGTGACACTGACAGGGACATTTTACATTCATAATGGTACCCACTACCATTATTAGTACCGTTGCCAAGTTTTAAAAAAATAAAGAAAAACATGTGCACATGTGTCATGTATGTCACTATGTGTTTGTCTATATTATGGTGGGGGGTGGGGGGATTGATGACAAATTTGTGCAGAGTCTTGTTATAATGTTAATATTATGTTTTTGGTGCCAGTTATTTTAGCTTGAATATCTATGCAAATGCATGCACGTATGATTTGAGTCTTTTGAGAAAGGGTGCTCTGACTCTGACCCCACTATTATTATTATTGTTGTCGTTATCTGATCTTAATATTGTTTCAGAATAATGGTTTTCCAACCCCTGTCACCCAAAGCCGAGTCAGCTTTGGAACCAGAATCCAGGGTACCTCCGGTGCCACTCTGGAGGACTTCAGGATGGCAATTATACGAGGCAACTTGAAGGCTGTTCAGGATGCACTAGACCTAGGTTGGTACTACTAATAGTCTGCTACTGCTACTCAAAAATACTATTGCCAAAATTAATCAAGAATAGTAATAGCACTAATACACTGGAAATGTGTAGAGTGCTTTTACTCAGACAGAGCGCTTTACAACTGGTAATGTGGTATGCTTATAGCGGTAAGCAGAAGGACGTTGGTTCGCTACTGCTTTGGACATCTTCTTTCTCTTCAAAAGTTGTGGTCTGTGGACACTGTCTTGTGCTTTATCCCTGACAATTTGAAATAGTGAAACATTATTAATATTATGGCTCTCATCGCTGGCTGCCCATCTTAATGCAGGAGTCATTCTGGAGGTGACAGTTAAGCGTTAGGTATACTCTTCCTCTGCCACCATCGCCTAGGGTTTGGGTCCCTGCCGCAACTTCATTGCAAACAACTTTGCCTTAAATAGACTTAACCAAAGCACTGTTTGTGATTTTTGTGATTAATGCACTTTCCCTTCCTATCTTGGTCCTTGGCACTGTATGTGGAAGTCCCTCACTCCCAGCCTGAACTGCGGCTCCACAGCTTGGACTGGATCAGACACCAAGCACTGCCACTGCAGCACTTCCTCCAACTGCTGTCATAATTGGTTACGCCATATGTCCAAAAGGTGTCAGCCAACAGACAGGTTTGGGTTGGTAATAGCAGACAGCTCAGATTGTATCAGATGTTTGTTTTATAACCGTCCATATTGCTTGCACCATCACAAATAAAACCAAAATGATCTGAATTGAGATGGAACTAATTTTCTTTATCTGGGGTGGATACACCTTCAGCGTGCAGGCTTCAGTGCTATGTTCTTTTACAGTCTTGTTAGTATGCCAACCTTTCGGAGAGCACTGACAGCATCGGTGGACAGTTGCGCAGAGATGCAGAGTCCCCTTCAGTGGCATAACCAGTTCAGGCAGAGTTTGGAGGAAGATGCCAGAAATCCAGGCTTGGAGTGTGGCACTGTGTGTGCCTGCTTACTGACAGATGTGCAGAGATGAAGAGTACTCTGTCAGTGGCATAACCAACAGAGCTCAGGAGCTGTGTGAAAGTCGAGGTGGCCATCCTCGGCTTCCCGTCCATAATAGTCTGTATGGTCTCTGTGGATGTAAAGCAACACTGAATTCAGCAGAACCAATTCTAGCAGAGTTTGGAGGAAAGTGTGTGGAAACAAAGTGTGGAGCATGGCACTGGGTATACATGTCTGATTGCTGTGTTGCAGGGGTGGATGTGAATACCCAGTTGCTGTGTTGCAGGGGTAGATGTGAATACCCAGTTGCTGTGTTGAAGGGGTGGATGTGAATACCCAGTTGCTGTGTTGCAGGGGTGGATGTGAAGACCCAGTTGCTGTGTTTTCAGGAGTGGATGTGAATACCCTGTTGCTGTGTTGCAGGGGTGGATGTGAATACCCAGTTGCTGTGTTGCAGGGGTGGATGTGAATACCCAGTTCTCTGGGGGCTGGTCAGGCCTGATGTATGCTGGCAATGGGGCCAGGGGTGACATCTTAAAACTGCTGCTGGAGAGGGGAGCTGACCCCAACTATCAGAAAGGTACAGGGTGAGGAAAGGTGGAACAAGTGGTGTAGGTTCTTTGCAGGTTCCCAGGAGAAGGGAAGCTTGACATATATGTTTAAGAGTTCCACTACCAGTCTGTTTTGAACATAGGCACTGCCTAGCTTAATTAACCCCTTGACTGCCTCATACGAATGCTGTACGTAGCTCCTTTGGTATCACTGGATGCGTACAGACGTACTCAATACATACATTTTTTTTTTATCACCGATTTAAGTTATATATGAAGGGAGGTAACCCCCAGATTGGGCTGTTGGTTGCTTTTCAAACAGGCTTTTCTCCCTTTAAATGTTTCTGAGCCGTTTATTGCAGTTTGAACTCATCATTTTCTGGGAGCCTGAGTTTGCACAAAATGTGTTTGCCAAAATGGTGACATCCCACAGAGGAAGACAGCATTCCATATTTCAGCGATATACGGCTTTAAAAGTTCTCACTGAAGTCATGATCGATGAGGATATTGCAGAGGAAAAACTGTACAATGATTCAGATGAAGATTTTGAAGAGGAAGAAGACCGTGTGAACGCACATCATCCACTTCTTGTCAACAATGTGTTGCGGTCACTTGGTGACTCCGAGAATGATAGCGGTGACATTGGTGACAATGATTATGTTCCTAAGTGACTCTGATGATGATTCTAGCACTTAAGGCAGCACAGAAGAGGCAATTCCTAACACCAGTAGAGCTGTTTCTCCTGTGCGTGTACATTGGAGGAGTAGAGGCTGGGGTGTGATGAGGCATAGAGGTAGGAGTGTGAGGAGAGTAGGAGCATCTACAGGAATGGGGCGGTGCAGGCAAGCACAGGTGCCTGAGGGGTTTACGATTTGACACTGGCAAGCTGCTAAATGTGAATGCATCCAATCCACACATGTTCAGTGCTACCCAAGGGATTTGGTGCAACTCTCAGAATTTTGTTCTGGGTTTGGTGGCCTGTCTTTGCTGTTGTGTTTTGTTTGTTCATTGTTTGTTTCAGTCGCATTTATATTTTTATTTTATAAAATCAGCAAAACAAGCAACAAAGGTGCCAGAAAGTACATACATTTTATTTTATAGTAAAAGTATGTCAATAACCAAAGTAACTGTGCAGTTTCATGCAAATATTCCCACAAATAAGACTAACAGTAACAGCTTTTGTGAAAGTAATAGAAAATGTCACATTATTCCTCAGCATACAGCAATGTCACTAAGGCAAAAAGCATCAGCAATCAAGGGGTTAACTACAGGGTGCAGGTGTTAAACTGAGTTTTGGACAAAAAGTACTGTTCTATTTTTTTGAAAATGATAGTATGTAGTATATAAGTATGATTATTATTAAATACAGAAAATGTGACTTTTTTATTTTTTTTTATTTTTTTATGGCTTTGAATTCATTTTGGTTTATAGTTTGTTTGTTTTTATAGAGTGTGTGTGTGTGTTTAAAATTGTTTTTATATACTTCACACAGTGCCTGTTTTCCTTTGTCCTTTCACTGTGACCACAACTGGTTGTACATATATCCCAGCTTTGAAAACTGAAACTTCCTTGTTCATCTTGGTTCTGACACTTATGAACTGTTGGTGCCCAGAAGAAGAGGAGTGCAGACTGACCAAATGTGAGTCATTGACAGAAATGCAGTCTAGTACAATAGTACTAGTAGCTACTGCATTAGTGCTTAGAGCTGTGGGTCTGATGCTCAGTTGGTGTCTGTTTCTGAGGAAGGTGAACATGTGTGTGAAAAGCTATTATAATATTATTATACACATGGAACAGCTTCAGTTCTCTGACCTTGTTGGTAGTCATTGGGTGGAAAATATATTGGACGTGGTACATAAGCTAAACCCAGACCACATATATTGGACGTGGTACATAAGCTAAACCCAGACCACATATATTGGACGTGGTACATAAGCTAAACCCAGACCACATATATTGGACGTGGTACATAAGCTAAACCCAGACCACATACATTGGACGTGGTACATAAGCTAAACCCAGACCACCATACATATGTAACCTGCTGAGCTTAAGTCTCATTTGAATCTCAGTTGGTTGTGTGTCCTGTACTCCATGTGTTCTCTTTGCAGACCTTTACACAGTGCTTATGGCGACATGCGGCTCAAACTCTCAGAAAGGAGAGGTTTTGATAGAGAGCGTGAAGCTGCTGATCGACAGAGGAGCAGACGTCAATGCCAGGGACAGGTAATCAGTCATTTCCTCTGGTGCCAGTCTTCATGCTGGTACTGTCTTTCCTGATTCAGCAAAATGCATTAAAATGTTGGATCTTTCTTTCTTTTTTCTTTTCTTTTATATTTTGATTTTAAATTCCTCTCAGATGTTGGGTCTTTCTTGGAGCATCAAGACTTGTGTCTTCTATTCACTACTGTTTATTGTTGCACAGTTTGTGGAAAATGGGTTCTGACGTAGATATTTCTGCTGCCCTCTTTGTTGTTTCCCAAAGTAATAGAAGACTAGTTCCATGGAGACATATAAACCAAACATGATATTGGTAACATGTATGGCGCACACTGTACTTGCACATAGAGACACATAAGCTGTACATGATATTTATAACATGTACAACATGCACTGTACTTGCACATAAAGACACATAAGTCATACATGATACTGATAACATGTATGGCACACACTGTACTTGCACATAGAGACACATAAGCCATACATGATACTGATAACATGTACGGCACACACAGTACTTGCACATGGAGATGTGTAAGCCATACATGAGATTGATAACATACGATGCACACTGTACTTGCCTGTACTAATTGCTGTGGACAGGTACCACATGACCCCCCTGATGTACGCAGCAAGGGAAGGGAGGCTGGAGATCGTTCAGCTTTTGCTGGACAACGGGGCTGAAATTGATCGTCAGGACACCAGAGGCTGGACCGTGAGTCACCCTCTCTGCTTTCCTCCCCCTTCCTTCCTTTGCATTAGTCTTGACTTGTTGGAAGACAAGAGCTTCACTCCCTGTCAAATCCAGTTTGATTTTTGTTTTGTTTTAAATGAGAGAGAGAGAGACTTTGAAAATTCACACAGGTTCTTGTGTATGCTTGCAGCTCATTGTTTTAGACTCACACTTCTATGTAGATACATACAGACATACATGCGTATGCCTGCACACCGCCGCCGCCACCACCATCACACACCACCCGAACTGCCCCTCCACCCTGCCACCCCACCAAGCCCCCCCCCCCCCACCTCCCCCACTCCACCAACCACCCATCCCCCCACCCCCAACCCTCTACCCCCCACCCCCATGTGGATTGCAACTGTGCAAAGGCATAGCCTGACTCTTATACTGTAGCATTAGCAATGATTTTCTCTCTTCGTGTCAGTGTTGTCTGTGGTGGTGATTTTGCAGGCCACACAAAGGGAGTGACTGGGCGTGGTCAAACTCTTGCTGCAGCAATGATTTGACCTCGTTTCAGTGTTGTCTGTGGTGGTGACTGTGCAGGCACTGTCCTGGGCCACGCAAAGGGAGCGACTAGGTGTGGTCAAACTCTTGCTGCAGTGGGGTGCGGACAAGAACAAGAAGCATGGCGACAACCTCACAGCTGTTGACCTGGCGCAAGGGAAGGAGGAGGTGGGTTGCTGATGTTGCTCTGCCCTGGAGAGAGAAAATAGACAGAGAGAGAGAGAGAGAGTTCCTTCATGATAAGGGTATATGCAATTTGACTTTCCTTTGCCTGTTGAATGTTTTGAAATATGCACTAGCTGGCAGACTGCACATTCCACTGTACATGCATGTATTGTGCAGGCAAGGCAGGGTAGGGCATGTGCATGAGGTTTGGTGCAGTAAAGTGCAAAAATGTCCAGATTTCCCAAGGACAGAGGCCTGGTTTGCAGGTTGTGTGAAGGGAAGGGAATCATCACTGACAGCCGTGGCTGTGCATGGTTTGCAGGTTGTGTGGTTGTGTGAAGGGGAGGTAACTGTCACTGACAAGAGTGGCTGTACCTGGTTTGCAGGTTGTGTGAAGGGACATAATCGTCACTGACAACAGTGGCAGTACCTGGTTTGCAGGCTGTGTAAAGGGGAGGTAACTATCACTGACAACTGTGGCTGGACCTGGTTTGCAGGTTGTGTAGTTGTGTGAAGGGGAGGTAACTATCACTGACAACTGTGGCCGTACCTGGTTTGCAGGTTGTGTGGTTGTTTGAAGGCAAGCCGGCAGGGGGCAGTGAGGTAGGGGCTGGTGATGCTGCACTCAGTCCAGGAGAGGCTGCTGCTGCGGCTGCTGCTGAGAAACCAGCCTTTAGCCACAGGTGAGCTGCGCTTGCTTGTTGCTTCAGCGTAGTGGTGGGACAGAATCACCATTGCCGTAAAAAGCACTTGTAACTAGTATGACTGCGAGGGTGAATCCAGATGTCTTTATGCTTGGTGAACCTGACTGGGAGTGGTCTTTTTGAGGATAGTGGGTAGTGTCTGTGTTCCACATCATTTGGTCCATTGGCAGGTTGTCAGGTATTTTGTGGATGCCTACTGATGCTGCATATAAGAACCACTGTAACTGAATTTCAATTTTACATGGATGTGTGCCTTTAAAGCTGAATTTTACAACTCTTAAACAGGCCTTGTCTGTGCTTTGTGTATTAACTGTTTGCTTTCTCTCTCTCTTGCTTTCAGAACCTCAGATATGAAGTATGGTGACCTGGAGATCTTTTTGTTTGGCCTTGAGCTTGGCCAGTTCCACAGTGTGTTCATCAAGCACCAGGTGGACTTTGCTCTGTTGCTCACCCTCAGTGAGGATGATCTCATAAACGTATGTAACCTTATTGTGATGGTGTCTGAGTGTGTGTGCGTGTGTGTGTGTGTGTGTGTGTGTGTGTGTGTGTGTGTGTGTACATGTGCATATGCACATGTGCACATGCTTGTGTGGTGTGTGTATGTGTGTGTGTGTGTGCATGTGCATGTGCATGTGCGCATGCAGCTGCTTGTGTGTGTGTGGGGGTGGGGTGGGGGTCTTCATGAACATGTTGATGAGTGCAGATGTCTCAACCTGTCTCCCTCATAATATGGTGGTATATTAAAATCAAAGAACTAACTAACTGATGTGAGTTTGTATGTTACATCATCTTTTTTTGTGTTTGGCTGTTTTTTTTGTTTTTTTTAAAGAGGGGAATGGCAGTAGAAATAATTGGCAACTTGAAAATCGAGGCCCCAAAAAGAGTATAGGTCATCTAGTATTGTAGGCTTGTCCTAAAATTCAGAAACAGTTCATGATGGAACTGTTGATATAGTAGTAACTCTACTGTTCAGCTTGGTTATTCTTTGCATAAAAACAACAGGTTAAAACCAAACCTTAGGCCAACACTCTTTCTTCCGCTGTGCTCCAAAGCAGTGGAATTCTCTCCCTTCTGACATCAGTCACATTCAGTCCTCCCATGCCTTCAAAACTACGTTAAAAGCTCACCTCTACAAACAATGCCAAGACAAATGATTTCAAATTCCGTCTGTCCTTTTGCACCCCCACCCCCTCCTCCCCCTCATACATTCCTTGTGTGCACCTGTGCGTGTGCGTGCATGCCCACAGGTGTGGTGTGTGAGGAATACAGTATTTATATATTACTTTCAAGGTTTTATGTGTACATTTGTGAACTGGTTTGGCCTAGTGGTAAGGCGTTAGGCTGGTAAGCAGAGGGACCTCAGTTTCAATCCGCTTGGCTCTCCTTTCTGTTCAATTTTTTTTGTTTCTGGACACTGTCTTGTGACTTTGTCCCTCACAATTAATGAAATGTTGAAATTGCTCTCATCTCTGCCCATCTTATTGCAGGAGCATTCTGGTGGTGACAGTGTACTGATAGGTATAATGGTCTCCCACTCCCCCCACCTGCATAACCCCTTCCCCCCTTCTCCCTGTCCCTAATAAGCCGAACGGTTTCTGTTGATGTTAAGCACCATGTTTACTTACTTACTGTATACATGCCCGTCCCTAATAAGCCTTTGCCGGGCTATGGTTTCTGTGGACGTAAAGTAACACTTAAAACATGTATACATTTGTGTTATCCTGTGAAGCATAGTGTACTGACCTTGTCAGTGAGATACGACACTATAGAAATGAGTGCTATTATCATGATCGTTATTTTGTAACAAGAAGTGCCACTGAGGAAAAGTGCCCACCTGTTTTGGCTTGGACAGATGGGTATCACTCAGGTGGGCGTCCGCAAAAAGCTGTTGGAGGGCATCGCTGCTGTCCACAAGAAAAACTGGGAGAGCAGCAGCCTTGTGCCCATCCGCATCAAAAGCCAAGTCAAGTGAGTGGTGATCACATAACATTGTGGTTGACAATAGTCCCCTCATAACTGTGTGACTGACAATAGTCCCCTCATAATTATCTGTGTGGCTGACAATAGTCCCCTCATAACTGTGTGACTGACAATAGTCCCCTCATAACTGTGTGACTGACAATAGTCCCCTCATAACTGTGTGACTGACAATAGTCCCCTCATAACTGTATTACTGACAATAGTCCCCTCATGACTGTATTACTGACAATAGTCCCCTCATGACTGTGTTACTGACAATAGTCCCCTCATGACTGTGTTACTGACAATAGTCCCCTCATAACTGTGGCTGACAATAGTCCCCTCATAACTGTATTACTGACAATAGTCCCCTCATGACTGTGTTACTGACAATAGTCCCCTCATGACTGTGTTACTGACAATAGTCCCCTCATAACTGTGTGACTGACAATAGTCCCCTCATAACTGTGTGACTGACAATAGTCCCCTCATGACTGTGTTATTGACAATAGTCCCCTCATACCTGTGGCTGACAATAGTCCCCTCATAACTGTGTGGCGAATAACAGTGCTGTTATATACGGAGCTTATGATGGCTGACAGTAGTTCCTTCATAAGTGTGCAGTGTCAGTGTATTGTGACAGCCCAAGCAAAGGCAGTTTGACCGTGGTGATACAGAGAAAGGCGCACTACATGGATTTTGGCGGAATAGATATTTGAAACAGAAGATGCACACTAGCTATGTCCCCTGGCCCTTTCCCCAGCACCATGAAAGTCTTTCTTAAAGGAACTAACCTCATATTCAGATTGAAAATAGCTTGTTAGCTGCTGGAAACAGGTGAAAAGAACATGTTCAATAGTAAAAAAGAAGAAGAAGAAGAGAAAAGAAGAAGATTGATTTAATATTGATTTTATTAGTTGTCAACATCACTGACACTTTGATTTAATATTGATTTTATTAGTTGTCAACATCACTGACACTTTGTTTTCATGCACTTTGCTCTGTGTTTTAGTTTGATGCTGGAACTGAGAAGGCTAGTTCCTTTAAAGACCACTGTCGAAGTTAAAGTCAAGAAAGCATTCTCCCCCCCCCCCCCCCCCCACACACACACCACTAAAACTGTAAAAGCAGTGGAAAAGAAGTTATTTTTAACACAGTGTGGTCCTGAGTGAGGGGTTATTTACATGTATATAGGAAAGGTAGAGTTTCAGAAGTAATGTCCTCATGGTGATCTTTCAGCAGTGGGTCATTTTGACTGTAGCAATATTATAGAGAAAAGTGCATAACATGTATTTCAGCTAAGTGTACATTGAGGATATCTGAATCATGGTCTATGTTGTGTGACAAACACAGTGCTGTTTAACAAGGTTACACTACAAAATGAAGTAAGTTAGTTTCTTTCTTAATGAAAATTGTCAGGTGTCCAGATGCCATCGCCATTGTTGCCAACTTGTCTAAACACCTGCGCTACATCTCCAGCAGTGTGATCTACATCAAGGATCACCTGAAGCGCAGTACAGACTTTCTCAAAGACTCGCAGGTGAGTAGTGGTGCTTGTTGCTAGTGCTGTTAGAGGTTTTCTGGATCACCTGAAGACATTTTATCAAATGACATCTAAATGTTTCATGTTCTGTGTACATGCTTATCCTGAGGTGACTGTATGTGGCAAACTCCCAAGTGCTGGTTTACGACATCCTTCCTCCAACCACTGCCATAGTTGATTATGCCATAGGTCTCCAACCACTGCCATAGTTGATTATGCCATAGGTCTCCAACCATTGCCATAGTTGATTATGCCATAGGTCTCCAACCACTGCCATAGTTGATTATGCCATAGGTCTCCAACCACTGCCATAGTTGATTATGCCATAGGTCTCCAACCACTGCCATAGTTGATTATGCCATAGGTCTCCAACCACTGCCATAGTTGATTATGCCATAGGTCTCCAACCACTGCCATAGTTGATTATGCCATAGGTCTCCAACCACTGCCAGCTAACAAACAGTTCTTTGCTGGTGCTCCAATGGCAGTAAGTTTGTAACAGACAGCTGGGATTATGTCAGGTGTTTCTGTTATCACCACCCATGTTGCTTTCTCTACCACAGATAAAACCAGTATTGTTTGTATCAGGGGCTCCAGGCGAGATCAAAAGATCAACAGATCTTAGAGGAGGGAGGTGGAGCTGGACCCTCACTTTTGCCCAGAAGAGATCATGAGTAGGGAGGTGGTGCTGGGCTGAGCAATTTGGACGTCTTTGCTTCGAGTTGTCCAAGTTGTTCATCAACAGCGGTGCAACGGATATTGTCTTAGTGACGCTGTCCAGCACAGCAGTTGAAAGAGCAATTGCGCGGTGCACAAGTCGCTGGGCAATGGTGAGGGGACATCGCCTTAACACTTCCATTGTTCTGGCGGCGGTCCACGGTCTCTCCGGTCTTTTTCGGGCGGTTTCCGCAGTCGACCCTTTCACTCTCTCGCCCCCTTCCCACTCTGTCCCCGTCCCTAATAGGCCAACTCGCCTCTGTGGACGTAAAGCAACACTAAACCATCAAGACGGAACTCTTTTTCAACCTGGGGTGTTCAAGCCTCATGTTTGCATGCATTCTTGTATGCTTTGTTGCTTCCGCAGTTTTGTTAGTACCCAGACCTTTGAGAGGGTGCCGACAGCATTGGTGGACATCTGCGCTGAGATAGAGTGCCCCTTGAGTAGTGTAATCATTTCTGGTAGAGTTTGGAGGAAGGTGCCAGAAACTGAGAAAGTGATGCTTGGAGTGTGCCTATGTGGTTGATGGGATGCTAAAATCCAAGAGATAGCTCTGTGTACCTGTGTCAGTCTGAACTGTGTATTTGCCCCACCCCTCTCCAAGTTCAGAGCCACAACTCAAAGTGTGTATTTGCCCTGCCCCACTCCAAGTCCAGAGCCACAGCCCAAAGTGTGTATTTGCCCCGCCCCACTCCACGTCCAGAGCCACAGCCCAAAGTGTGTATTTGCCCCGCCCCACTCCAAGTCCAGAGCCACTGTCTGAAATGTGTATTTGCCCTGCCCCTCTCCAAGTCCAGAGCCATGGTCTGAAGTGTGTATTTGCCCTGCCCCTCTCCAAGTCCAGAGACACAGTCTGAAGTGTGTACTTGCCCCACCCCTCTCCAAGTCCAGAGCCACAGCCTGAAGTATTTATTTGCCCCACCCCTGTGCAAGTCCAGAGCCACCTGTATGTGCCTGTGACCTGAGGGTTACTCATTGGACACCAAGTCTTTAAGTTGAATGGTTGTGCATTGTCTGCAATCAGGCTGGGGCAGGACCCAGGCAGCTGCTGCTTCACACAGGGGACGGCATGAAGAACGCCACCAAGCTCCAGCAGGAGTTGACTCAGCTTCACTCTATTCTACGCAAGGTGAGGGGAGAGCACTGCGCAGGTCTCGGGTCTCACCGCACCCTTGTCTGTCAGAACTGGTGGGGGGAAAAGTATACAGAGCCTGTTGCAAACTTTCGGCACACTCAGCCTTTAATCAATAAGGATGCTCTACTGTGCAGAACATGTGTAGCTGGTGATGTTGCTGCATTGTATGTAACATGCTTAGTGAGATGGAACTGGTTGTCTCTGAGGTTGACACTATTACTGTCTGCGCCTCTCATATTGTGATTGTGAGCAATAGCTGAAATGACTGGTTGTCTCTGAGGCTGTAGCTGCTATTGTCTTAGCCTCTCATATTATGAGCAGTAACTCACTGGTTGACTGCTTGTCTCTGAGGCTGTAATTGCTGGCAGTAAAGGTTGCTGTTACTGTGTAAGCCTCTCATATTGTGAGCAGCAGCTCAAGTGATGAGGTCTACCCAGTAGTGTCTACGGCTGTCTCACTTTCAACTCCCATGGGCTACTTGTTGAAGAATCTAGCCAGAGAGGTTGAAGGCTGCTAGACTGCCAGTTGATAACACTAGAGAGATTGGTGGCTGCTAGACTGCCAGTTGATAACACTAGAGAGATTGGTGGCTGCTAGACCGCCAGTTGATAACACTAGAGAGATTGGTGGCTGCTAGACCGCCAGTAGATGATGTTGGGAAGTCCAAGGGACTGCACTTGGTAAGTGCCTACGGGCATGGAGCTGTATATGCCTGCGGGTGTAGCGTGGAGTAGTCACCCTTTATTTGGGGGTACAGTGAGCACGTGGGCAAGATGACGGATACCCGTAAACAAAAGGCAAAAAAAAAGCATAAGAAATGCTGATCAAGCGCTCATCGTTTGTGGGGCACATGCAGATCAGATAGTAGGTTCCCCCAGCTGGTGGTCAAGTATAAATTATAACAGGTCTATGCCTGAAGATCTAAAGCTGTCGCAGATCAGCTCTTCTCTGCTGCCGCTTCCATTCAGGGACTTCACTCTCCAGGAGTAAGAAAACACTGTCAAATTATCTTCGCCTGTTATTTCTGGATAATCATCTATTGATAACACCAGAGAGATTGAAGGCTGCTAGACTGCCAGTTGATAACACCTTCAATCTCTCTGGTGTTATCAGTTGTCAGTCGAGCAGCCTTCAGTCTCTGGTGTTATCAGTTGTCAGTCGAGCAGCCTTCAGTCTCTCTGGTGTTATCAGTTGTCAGTCGAGCAGCCTTCAGTCTCTCTGGTGTTATCAATTGGCAGTCTATCAGCCTTCAACCTCCCTCTCCCCCCACCTCCATGCCCCCTTTCCCTCCTTCTCCCCATCCTTAATAAACCTTATGGTTTCTGTGGACATTAAGCACCATGTTTACTTTCTTACTTATTCAGTCAGTAAATTTACACCTTGATTGTATTCCGTGAAAATTATATGTCTTTATTTGTTTTAAAGACTGTACTTTCTTTTCTTTTCCATCAAACAGGAGCTAGCAAGTGCTGATTTTTCACCTCCGGATCTTGTCACACAGAAAACAGTGGCGAAGAGGAGAGCTCGGTATCGTCGCCTGGCTTTGTCTGTGATAGGTGCATCGTCATTTGCATTGTTAGTATGGAAAAAAGACTTTGTCATAGAAAATGCTACTTCTCTGGTCCACAGGGTGCATTTACTCGTTCAGAAAAATCTGCAATGGTTTCCTGTTCGGTTTCAGGTATGATTTGTGATACTCATTGCCATTGACTTTGAACTATTGGTGCAGTGCCATCAGATTGTTTGTTGCCATGGAGTAGCGGCAGCTGAGTGTGATGCTGGGGCAGTCTGTAAACTTGCTTTCATCTGTTTCTGTCTTGTTTTATGACTTTCCATGGAGAGAGGTGTGAGATAAGCTGTTTTAGTCTGCATCGACTGGATTTTTATAATTTCATTTCAGTTTAAGGAGCCAATTTTAGCCCTGTACAATGTCACGAGAACAGGAATAAAGTTGCTATTGTGCAATGACTGGAGAGGTAATAAGCCATACATGTTTGCTGGCCCCCTTTCCCTCCCCCCAGAAAAAAAATCTCTAAAAGAAACTAGAAACTCAAGGAACATCACAAAACAAGTTGCAATAATGGCAAACTGAGTTTTAATTATGACAATGAAAAAGGAACATGATGATTTTGGGGCTGACGTTTGATAATAAAATAATTAATATCTAAATATGTATGCAAACCTTGTCAGGCTGAAGGAATAAATGTGTACTATGCCAACAGGGTTTGACCTGTCAAAGTGTAGAGTTGTTGGGGGGAGTTCTGTTTATTGGTCGATGTCAGTTTCTACATACAGTTTATTACAGGCAGTGCTTTAATACTCTGGTACAAGGATGTGTTCAGTTGTCTGCATGATGTGTCTAGCCAAAGGATAAGTCCAGCACAGCTTCTAATTTGCATCCTGTCTTAGTTTGTATGTGGCTGTGTTTCTGTGTGTGTGTGTGTGTGTATGGGCGTGTGTGTGTGTGTATATATGTGTGTGTGTGTGTGTGTGTGCATGTATGTATGTATATGTGTGTGTGTATGTATATGTGCATGTGTGTGTGTGTGTGAATGTTTGTGTACATGTATGACCCAGAAGTATAGTACATATTTGACTTTGTGTAGTTTACACAATGTGATAAACATCCTCCAAGGGTCCCTAAAACCTCAGTGTTCATGTGCATCCTGCTTGTTTGTTTTCTGTCATTCTACTTTCTGTTGTGAACACTCATACTTTGTTCCTGTGTCACTGACGCAAAAAGCAGCCAGAGGACTGCATGGACCAATCTCACCAGTCTGACAGTCCTGACCTTCACAGTATTTCACTTGGGAAGCTCTACATACAACCCAGTGCTAGAGCACAGACTCACAATTGACAGGTCACAGGTTCAATTCCCGGAGAGTGCTTCTCCGGAGCTGCCATTTTTATGCTAACTCTCTTTCAGTATCCGATCCTCCCAGTATCACCACAATAGCACGTGAAAGACCTTGGTCATTGTGACCAAAGTGCTGGTGGCAGGTTGCTGCTACAAGTGTATAAGCCCTCTCTGTGTTAAGTCACACTTCTGTGTATAAAGCTGGTCACCTACATAGAAGAAGAAGATACATGCCCTGAATCATGGGTCTGTTGCATAGTGCTAAGATCCATCCTTTTATCAAATACACACAGGCACATGCCACTGCTGATGCAGAGTAAGGCTGATATAAAAAGTTGGGACGTTAAGCACCGTGTTTACTTACTAATACTATGTTGGGGCTGTGCATAATATCATTATCAGACTATATATAGCTTTTTTTAATTTACTGAAATAAATGCTCAATTTTTTCATCTGCTCATGTCAGTATAGTGAAGTGTTTGGAGAATGCCTGAGGTTTCACAAGTTTTCAGTTATAGATCAGGAGTTAACACATTTGAAGTAAACTGCTGACAGGGCATGTTAAAATTAAAGCATGAAAATGTACACAACTTTTGCTAATTCACTTGCACAAGCTTTGGAAACTGCTGACTGGTCAGATGCTGCAGACATTTGCTGCTGCTGTGGTTTTCAGTAGAAGCAGGTGCAGGCGTTGTTTCCCAAGCCCTGCTCAGACATTAGTCCGTAGCAGATTACTGTACTGTGAGGACTGGTCACTGCTGTTTTGTCAATCTATGAAGAGTAGCATCCCTTCGTCAGGGATTTGCAGAATGCAAGCTTGTACCACAGATGTGTAGGACAGAGTTGTGTGTCTTGGGTAAAATGAGTTTTTGTTTCACATTTTGTTTGTCTCCTTGAAAATGAAAATACCCGTTTTAGTTCCTGGTGTTGAAGCTTAGCTAGATCACTCCTGAAAAACAGTTGGTTCATTGCCTGTGTACGCTACACTACAGCGTCTCGCCTTCACAGGTTTGTTTTATGGTTGGGTGCTAAACAAGAGTGGCGTTTAAAGGGTGTGACCTTTTTGTTGTTTGTTTTGTTTTTGTTTCTCCGCCTTCAGGTGTTCCACTTGCTTGCCAATGTTTGAGTTTGTTTGTTAAGCGAACAAAATAAAGAGTGTGTTTACATTTGACGTACATTCTTGTTCCCCAGGAGATCGCTAGTGTTACCCGAGTTGATTGAAGTTGGTTTGCCTTGCAGTATGGAATTTTACAAGGTGACACACGCACGCACGCACGCGCGTGCGTGCAAACACACACACACACACACACACACACACACACACACACACACACACACACACACACATCAACAAAAGGAGGAGAAAAAGAAAAGAAGAAGGGAAGAAAAGAAAAGAGGACGATAAAAGCAAAAGAGAGAGCGTTAGAAAAGGTGTGACTACGTGAGCACTGTACGGTGTGTGGTCTGCTGGTGTGCGCTTTCACGAAGAGTAGTGTCCCTTACTTTACAACACTGACTGCTAGCGTTTTAAAACAAGATCCAAACGCAAAAAAGAAGAGAAGGCTTAACGCTATTTATTATAACAGAACACACAGGTTTGAACGGCGGTGCCACGGGCAGCATACAGTGTCTGTTCAAGCCTGTAGGCTACTGAGCAGTCTTGTCTTGTTTCTCAGGCTTTACGTCAGTCTCACTTGCGTGATACCGACTATACTACTTCGTAGAGTTAAATTTACACTGGTGCAAGCAGGACGGACAGAGAGAGTTAAATTTACACTGGTGCAAGCAGGACGGACAGAGAGAGTTAAATTTACACTGGTGCAAGCAGGACGGACAGAGTTAAATTTACACTGGTGCAAGCAGGACGGACAGGTGAATGGATGTAGGCCTGTACCAAACTCCAAGCATCAGTTGACATGCTTCCTCCAAGCACTACCATAACTGGTTGCAATATAGGTCTCCAAATACTGTCTGCTGATTTACTCTGTTTACGGCCTTCTAGACCTAA
>OY757547.1:21091548-21101602 GCA_963584105.1 Alviniconcha strummeri
CGCGCGCACACACACACACACACACACACACACACACACACACACACACACACACACACACACACACACACACACACACACACACACACACCGCATTAATTCCTTCTACTGAGTCCCCGGCTTTCTGACTGGTGCCCCGTTGTCACCTCATCGCTGTCCACCGCAGGACAAGAGCCAAATGCCGAGCAGGCGGTTTGTTAACGGGAAACTTCAAAGGCCCGTACAGTCCTTAGCGTTGTTTTGTCAGGGCGAGTACAGTCACCCTCACTGCACAACACCTTGCTTTCATGTACATTGCTTTCGCATGTATACGTATAGCCAAACAAATGGCTTCTGACGTTAGATCTAATTGAATGATTGATCGATTGATTGATTGGTTGGTTATTGATCAGTGACGCCCGGACAAGCGTGAAGGTCACGTGGGGGTGAAGACCGTTGATGCATCCAACCATCATTAAAAAAGAAGAAAAAAAGAAAAAGAAAAAAAGGTCACTAGTTGCCCGCTACACATCACGTTTTGTGTTTGTTGTTATGGGTTACAGCGTTCCTGGGCTGAAATCGTGCTGGGATGACCCTGTACGGTTGACAGAACGTTGAAATCCAGCTACCAACTAACTTACCTCACCTGTGGTTCACTTAGTGTTGGGTGAGAGGGTAGCGTGTGCAACCATTTCCCCACACTTGTGCATACTTCCATGCATACAGGTGCAGTGTGTACTCGTCATTCCGTCAGCTGCACTCCCACTTCCGGGATAGACTACGTTTTATGTTTCAAGAATTTTATGTTTTTATATCGCTGAAAACGAAATCGAAAACCACCACCACCACCACCACCAACAACAACCACCACACACACACACACACACACACACACACACACACACACACACACACACACACACACACACACACACACACACACACACACACGCGCGCGCGCGCGCGCGCGCGCGCAAATAAATAAATAAACGAAATGCTAAAGGATGTAGCTGTGAAAACAAGCAACGGAAAACAACAAATAATAATAATAATAAAAAATAAAATTAAAAAAACACACCACCATCACCACCACCAACAATAACCCAAAAGCAAAAACAACAACAAAAACAACTAAAGACCAACTAATGAACAGCAGCCAACCAACAAAAATCGACCACAAAAACCCATCGACAGCAGTGAAGAGCTGAATGCATGCAGTAGGTGAACGATTAACAATGTATTCAGAATATGCATATAACAGGCTCGCAGAGTGTATTTGCGGTCTTTTTCTTTTGAAGTGGAAATCCCGATTCTCTCTTTGATATTTTTTCCCCTCGGCTGCACAAGATCAAATGGTTATCCGCACCACGACCGTGACATATATTGTATGACGTGTTTTTGTTGACCAGAGGATTGACCCCACCGTTCGTTGACTTCAAACACCACTGACCGCAGGCCGACAGCTATCGCTCAGCACTTTAAGCTTCACTAGGAAGTCTGTAACTGGCGTACCCCGAAGTCCAGGCGTGTGGGACGTGGCCATGGCGTCTCCAGAACCACGGGGTTTGTTGTCAACTTTTCGCCCAGCGAATTACGCCACAAAGGAACACACCGCACCGGAAAAGTGAAGTAGCTGCATTGGGGCATGGACCGAACGTAGCTGAGCATGGACTGCATGAGGCGATGAACCGGAAGGAACCGATCAGAGGAAATCCAACACTGACAGAGACACGCCGCGGGTAAATAAGGCTTCCGGGCGACACCCATTGGGGTTGCTGGGTTTGGTGGTTGCCAGGTTGACTGCATGCCAGATGTTTTGAGTTGTGCCAGAGACAGTTAATACACTACACTTACTGTGGTATCTCAGGTTATGGTAATACAAGGATACGAGGATATTTATGTATTTTCCAGTGGCATTACTGGAAGCCGGTTGGAGAATCAGTTTACCTCGCAAGAATGTAGAGGAAAACTTAGCAGGGCAATCAAAAAAGGTAGAGAGAGAGAGAGAGAGAGAGAGAGAGAGAGAGAGAGAGAGAGAGAGAGAGAGAGAGAGAGAGAGAGAGAGAGAGAGGGAGAGGGAGGGAGGAGGGAGAGAGAGAGAGAGAGAGAGAGAGAGAGAGAGAGAGAGAGAGAGAGAGAGAGAGAGAGAGTTGTTTATTTACGAGGGTAATAGATAAACATGTATGCATTTTTTACGTCCAGCCCTCGCCCAAGCAAGGGACTACTCTAATTCTGGCATGAAGGTTCAGAAAGTGTTTAACTGTAGATAGCTGGTAAATTTCTTGGATGTACTTTTACATAAAGCAGTCACATGACCGGACCAGGAAAGATTGCAGTCAATGGCCACACTTAAAAAGGTTGTGGTTGTCGACTTCATTGACAGTTTGGTTTCCGATGGAAATAGGTGGGCATTTCAAAGTTAAATTTTGTCTCTTTTGCCTGGTTAAGCATAAATTTTGTTTTATCAGGAAGGAGAGACATGATTAAATTCTGCTAATTCTAATAGACTGTTGATACTCTCCTGTAGTGACTCCAATAGCTTTCTGAGATTAGAGTTACTGCTGTGAATTGTTGTGTTAGTTATTTAATTAGTTGGTGCTTTAAGCCCAGTCAACCACAAAGGGTTATATCAGGGCTAAGAATTGTTGTGTCATCTGCGAAAAGTTCACAACATGCTTTAATGAATAGAGGGAGGTCACTGATGTAAATGGAAAAGAGTAATGGTCCCGGCAAGAACAGAACCTTGAAGAACTGCATATCTGAGAAATCGTACTTTGGATGTGGATGCATTCACATGCACAGTTTGCTTTCTAGCTGTAAGAAATGACGCAAGTAGAATAAGTGTCTCGGGAGACAATCCACTCACTACCAATTTTCGAAGGAGGAGATCATAGTCTATTACATCATAGGCTTTAGCAAAGTCCACAAAAAGAGCACCGCAAAATTTGTTATCATTTATACTGGAAAGCCATGGGTCAACAAGACTAGTTAAAGGGATGTGACATGGGTGATTTTCTCTGAACCCTGACATAATGAAGCAAGTTGTTTTCGTTAAAACGTGCAAGAATGTTTGTTTATGTGTTTCTCAGCTTTGAGAGAGGTGAAAAAACATAAATTGGCCTACAGTTTGACGGATCTGAGTTCCTTCCAGACTGAAAAAAAGGAACGACTTTGGCCTGCTTGAAAGCAGCCGGAACGTAACATTTCTGTAAACAAAGATTGTAAACATACGTTGGGGAGAGAGATATAAGATAATAATTTATTACACAATGATAAAGATTTAAGCATAAAAGACAGAAACAGAGGGAGGGGAGAGAGAGAGAGAGAGAGAGAGAGAGAGAGAGAGAGAGAGAGAGAGAGAGAGAGAGAGAGAGAGAGAGAGACAGAGACAGAGACAGAGACAGAGACAGAGAGACAGAGAGACAGAGACAGAGACAGAGAGAGACAGAGAGAGACAGAGAGAGAGAGCCATAAGGCTTATTAGGGACGGGGAGAAGGTTGGGGGGGGGGGGTATTGAGGTGATGATGACGATGAGTTGATGCTTAATGTCCTCAGATGTCATTTGACATATTAGGGACAAGTTGTGACCAATGCCGAAGCACGGTTCAATAAAAGCCACATACGTAAGGTGTATGCGTGTTTAGCTGTAACCTGCCACCTGCACTTTTTGGCAGAACGACCGGGATTTTTTACGTGGCGAGAGAGAGAGAGAGAGAGAGAGAGAGAGAGAGAGAGAGAGAGAGAGAGAGAGAGAGAGAGAGAGAGAGAGAGAGAGAGACAGACAGACAGACAGACAGACAGACAGACAGACAGACAGACAGACAGACACATAGACAGAGAGATATATATTCTTTAGTTACGAGGGTAATAGATAAGCATGATCAGGGACCATTTTAGCTCTAATTACGCAAAATGATAATTTTTTCTAAGCTACGACACATTTACACACCTGTAATAAATGAAGTATAAACATCACAGACAGAGTGTGTGTGTGTGTGTGTGTGTGTGTGTGTGTGTGTGTGTGTGTGTGTGTGTGTGTGTGTGTGTGTGTGTGTGTGTGTGTGTGTAAGAGGAGAAGGTGTAGCCTGTGCCTGACTCCCCCCAGAAACAAAAAACAAAAAAACACGCGCGCGCGCGCGCGCACACACACACACACGCACACACGCACGTACACACACACACACACACGCACACACACACACACACACACACACACACACACACACACACACACACACACACACACACACACACACACACACAAAGAAAGAAAGAAAGAAAGAAAAAAAGGGGGGGGGGGGAGGAAGAAAAGAAAAGAAACAACATTGAAAACCTCTCTAACACCCGGAAACTCCCCAAAACATGCTATTCTCCCCCCCCTCCCCACCCCCGCTTACACCCCCTCCCCCTTCCGCCAAGGGGAACGTTGTGATTTCCAGTGGGATGGCCTAAGGCCTCGCTCCATTGCTGTTTCCTGTTGACCACCTCCTCTTGCCACTCCGCTGGGCCTGAGGTCAGTGGTCAGTGTGGTGTTGACTCTAGCACTGAAGTCCGGCCCGGTCCGCCGTGACTGAGGGCTTGTCTGACAACGTCCTCCATGTCTGGATGTGTTCCCCACTAAAGTAAGTAGACATGGTGCTTAACGTCCACAGAAGCCATAAGGCTTATTAGGGACGGGGAGAAGGTTGGGGGGGGGGGGGGGGGTATTGAGGTGATGATGATGATGAGTTGATGCTTAATGTCCTCAGATGTCATTTGACATATTAGGGACAAGTTGTGACCAATGCCGAAGCACGGTTCAATAAAAGCCACATACGTAAGGTGTATGCGTGTTTAGCTGTAACCTGCCACCTGCACTTTTTGGCAGAATGGCCGGGATTTTTTACGTGCTACTGTGGTAACACGGGGGTGGAACGGATACCGAAATAAGAGTCAGCACAGAAAGTCGACACTGGAGAAGAAAATTCTACCGCCGTTCCAGCAGGGATTCGAACCCGCGACCTTTCAATCACGAGTCCGGCGCTCTAACCACTGAGCTATCCCCGCCCCTTATTGAGGTGGAGGGAGAGGGAGATTATATACATATCGCTACACTGTTACCTCCAGAATGACTTATGCATTAAGGTGGGCAGCGATGAAAACCATTTTAATGTTTCATTAATTGTGAGGGACAAAGTCATAAGACAGTGTCCACAGACCACAACTTCTGAAGAGAAAGGAGAGCCAAAGCGGATTCGAACCGAGGTCCTTCTGCTTACCAGCCTAACGCCTTATCGCTAGGCCAAACCGGCTCACGTTCCCCACTTTGCACCCCAAACAGTTTAGCCTCGTCCACTCCTTGACTTCAGATCCGGTGCACTGGACCGTGACCGCTGAAGCAGATTGCGCGCAGGTCACTCCGAGGTGGTGGACTCGCCAAAACAAAGCTGGACCGCTTGGCGAACGGCGAGAAACCAGCACCATGTCCAGCCAACCGTGAAGGCCATATTAGGGTGACACACAACCCGTCATATCTTATCACGTCACCGGTTGTACCTGACTGTGTCACCGTTATGATACATGTCACACAAAAGTTTGACTTGTATATACTATTATAATAATGTTTCATAATAATATATATATATATTTTTAAAGGCATATGATAGCTCAACCAAAAACAGATAAGTGGCTTAGCTCTCCATCCCATTTTTCATCGTTTTTCACTGTTGAACGGTTGTTGAAGTGTTCTTTTATAGCTTGATGAAGGGGATTACCCAGAAAATTCAAATGCTGTGTTTTGTCCTAATAAATAGCGTTCTTTTGAACCTTTTATGTGTATGGATCTGTAATAATAACGATCATAACAATCATATTGAACTTTCTCCTTGCAGGAGATTTTGTACTGCCGTTTTTAAGATCCAAACACATAAATGATTCAAAAGAACGCTTATTTATTATGACATAGACAGCACGATGCAAATTTTCAGGGAAATCCCCTTCTTCAGTTTGTGTTTGGATCTTATTTTAGAACACTAGCAGTCATTCTTGTTTCAGATTTATTATTTTCACTGCCATTTTTGGTTCCTTCCAAGAATGTACTTGAACAAAAAGTAATACTGAACACTTATAAGAAGCCAGAAGAGGCCACCAGTATATCTCACAAACGCTAGAAGTTTACCCCTGCCTCTGTAGCTCTTTGTATCCGTAGTTAATAGCAGTTTTCCTCATGGGCGAAGGCTGGATGTAAAAAGACCTCGAGTCTTCTCCACTATCCTCGTAAAATAAAGTTTATTCATTCATTCATTCATTCATTCATTCATTCTTCATGACCCCCCGCCCCCGCCTTCTTTCCCATCTACCAGGTCCGGCCCTCAGATGATCATGGGAATTAGAGAACACCAACGTCAGCACTGCTGTTCCTTGCTGCCATCACAGCTTCAGCCAGTCAGAATGTCACAGACAACCTTCCGCGCGAAAAGCACGAAGAGCGGCCTTCATGTTTGATCCATAAGCCGAAGATAATTAGTTCGTGTTTTGAGCCCAGTCATGGGTTATAGCACAGCTAACCATAAACTGAAACATAGCTCTTGGTCGTAGGGGACCGCACCCGCCTCTGTCAAGTGAACATTTGGCCCTAACGCAGTTCCATTCCAGACATCAGCCAAATACCTGGGTGTCCATCTTGATGAAACACTGTCCATGAAGGAGCAGGTGACCTCTCTATGCCGCTCATCCTACTTTCACCTTATCCAGGCTTGATTACTGCAATTCTACCCTCTCTGGCCTTCCATCATGTTCACTGAACCGACTACAATAGGTTCAAAACAATGCTGCCAGACTTGTCCTCCGCAAACGAAAATCGGACCACGTTACTCCCCTTATGGAAAAAAACTACACTGGCTCCCTGTTGAGGCTCGTATCCACTACAAAATTGCCACACTAGCTTTCAGGCACTTTGAGAATTCTCTTCCTCCGTACCTTTCAGAACTGCTTCACATCTACCAACCCTCTCGAACTCTTCGGTCCAGCAGTGAAAAACTGTTGAAAGTCCCCCAAACTAACCTCAAATCTGCTGGAAACAGATCTTTCCACTTTCAAGCATCTGAAATCTGGAACTCTCTTCCTACAAACGTCCGCAGCTCTCCATCTCTCTCCTCTTTCAAGAAAAATCTGAAAACACACCTTTTTAAAGAACGCTTCTCTCTTGGTTTGTGAAACACCTTTTCTGCACAGTTTGACTATTGAGTGGATGTGTGGATGTAGAGGAGGTAATATGATTACTGATGTCCTGTAAAGTGTAAATTTGTACATACTTTTTTGTGTAAAGCGCTTTGAGCTAAGTCATGTTATGGACATTGCGCTATAGAAGTGCTATGTATTATTATTATTATTAAGAGCACGAAGGAAGTAAGAAACTTGGCTTTTTATGCCCAGTCAACCAGAACGGATATATAAAGTTGAAAAAGAAAACGAATAAAGTAAGTAACTTGGCTTTTTATATCAGGGCGAGCAAGAGAACGAAAAACTCGATGGTGGATTCTGAACAATACCGTCAAAATGGAACAAATCTAGGAAAACGTACTCACCAACAAGACGAAGAACATGGAAACAATAACACACAAGCGCTTTCGATGATTTGTCTTCTTCCAGTGAAAGAAGACTGGCAGACAACAAAAGAAGAAGGAAGTAAAGAAGAGGATAGACAAGAAGGAGCTGGTGCAAGGAATGTTGAGAATGAATACGTAAATCTGAAAAATGCCGCCAAAACAAAACAACGACAACAAAACAGTGGCACACGTTAAATGATGCTGAGATTATCAGCAGCAATCAAAAGAAGAAAAATATTATTTAAAAGCTGGACTCAAACTCAAAATATCGTTCATTCCACCAGTCAACGGAGTACAAGATCAGTGGTGGTAAGATCGAAAGCTTGTGTGACCGTAACTGTGAGAGGCAGGGCTTTCAGTAGAGCTCAGTGCGGAAGCCATCCATGTGCTGAATGATTTATAACTTGCCTGTTCGTGTGATGCCGGGCACTGCACAGCAGGAGAAACCGAACCGTGACACAGATCATTACTGTTCTACTAAAGGCATGTAATAATCATAATCATCATAATAATAGGGAACTTTCAGAGACTCAAAGCGCTTTACAACAAAACACTGTTTAATGCAACGCGCAATTACCCACATACAAATCAAAATAAACACAGGAATGAGTGAACAACTGCTGGTGAGGTCGACAAAACAGAACAGCTCTAGAGAAATGTACTCGCCTACACGACGACACATCAAGAAAATGAAAAACACGAGCGCTTTCGACACTTGGTCTACTTTTGGTGTCAGAAGAAGGATAGAAAACAGTAAAAGAAGAAGGAAGAAAGAAGATAGACAAGAAGTTGAAGCAAAACTATTTTCAGAATCTAAACGTTTCTCTCATTTTCTTAACGAAAGTTAATTGACTTGATAAAGGGTTCAAACAAATTTACGTTTAGATTCCGAAAATTGTCTTGCTTCAACTTCTTGTCTATCTTCTTCTTTCTTCCTTCTTCTTTTATTGTTTTCTATCCTTCTTCTGACACCAGACGAAGACCAAGTGTGTCGAAAGCGCTCGAGTTTTTCATTTTCTTGATGTGGCATCGTTCAGGCGAGTACATTTCTCTGGAGCTGTTCTATTAATAAACACAATCATACAAAGCATAATGAAACACACACACACACACACACACACACACACACACACACACACACACACACACACACACACACACACACACGCAAGCACGCACGCGCACGCGCCGCACCACACACACACACACCGACTTACTTCGGCTATAACGTCTGTCTGTCTGTCTGTCTGTCTCCGTTTCAGCTGTTTGTTTCAGAAGTATATAGTATCTCCACAAATTCCCCTTAAAGGATCGCCAGCTTTGGCGAAGATGTGCGAAATCACTTCTAACCCCTTCAGCTGTTGACTCGGGGTTAGACCACCCAACGGTGTCCCCCTTTAGGTGAGTCAAACACCTTCTGGCAAGCATCTCACCTGGTTGTGAGCGCGCACATGGGCGCACGATTAAAAAAAAAGCAAAAGGCAAAGGAGAGGAAAGTTCCATCGGTTACATTGACCGAGTTGACCGCCGGTGCGTTTTGATGTCCATCCAGTCTGATAGGCTTGATCTTCCATGTCTGATAGGCTTGATCTTCCATGTCTGTACGCCGCTCCCAGCCGGACTGGTTAACGTGGTCTGGCGTTAGGATCAAAGCGTGTTCTGACCAGATGTTCTTTGTGTGTGTGTGTGTGTGTGTGTGTGTGTGTGTGTGTGTGTGTGTGTGTGTGTGTGTGTTTGTTTGTGTGTGTGTGTGTGTGTGTGTGTGTGTGTGTGTGTGTGTGTGTGTGTGTGTGTGTGTGTGTGTGTGTGTGTGTGTGTGTGTGTGTGTGTGAGTGAGTGTGCGTGCGTGCTTGCGTGCGTTGGCGAGCATGGAGATTTTGTGTTGTAGGAGGATCTATAAAACCAGTTCCTTGCCGCGGAATTTGCACTGCTGGTTTGAACTCCCAACAATGGTCTTCAGGAGAGTCTTAGCGAACCCTGCAAAAAGTTAATTTAAAACAGTTGTTCCACGCGTGGACACACCATGCATTGCAACTCAAGCAGCTTTGGTTTCGTTTAATCTGCTTAACGCTGACTTGTTTCGTTTAACCTGCTTAACGCTGACTTGTTTCGTTTAACCTGTTTAACGCTTACTTGTTTCATTTAACCTGCGTAACGTTGAGTTGTTTCGTTTAACCTGCTTAACGCTGACTTGTTTCGTTTAACCCGCTTAACGCTGAGTCGTCTCCGAAGAGGTACTGGCGAGGACAGAGATCCCGGAGGTGCGGGAAGAGTTAGTTAGTTGGTGCCTTGAAGCCAGTCAGCCACTATACCTGACGCTATAGTATACACTGTCGTCACCAGAATGACTCCTGCATTAAGATAGGCAGCGATGAGGTCATTTTAATGTTTCGTTAACTGTGATGGACAAAGTCATACGACAGTGTCCACAAACCACAACCTTTTTGAAGAGAGAGGAGAGCTGATGCGGAATCGAACCGAGGTCTTT
>OY757547.1:21104302-21111802 GCA_963584105.1 Alviniconcha strummeri
TAGTTGTCATATTCAAACTGACGTAGAGCTGAAAGACAAAAACATTGGTCAGTAGTTCTTGTGACTCATACATCCTAACAAAACAGCAGGATACCAAAGATGCTTTTCGCTGTTGCTTTACCGTTTCTATACAACTGTTTTCATGGACTGCCCTAGTTGTATAGTATCGGTGATGTTGCTGCTACTGACATTGTATAATATTATAGAACTGTTTTTGATCAACCGCGATAGTATTCCTGATTCTGCCGTCTCATTATTAAGCTTTTATTTCTCACCTACCTCCTCCGTGATTCTGACATATTGTTTAGAATTGTTTTTTCCACCTTTCACTACCAGGCATTATTATATTAGTAATTCTGGCACTGTGATTTTTCTTTTCTTTTTAATACCACAATTAGTGATGGTACTCGCCGATTCCGCATCCTGTACCGACACAGATTCTTTTGAACTCGACGTAAGCTAAAGCAGTCACAAAAAAGCAACGGACTGCAGTTACCACAGCAATTCAAACAATGTATGTTACATACGTGCTAATTATTCTGGTGTTGCTTTCGTGAGTTTGATAATGAAGAGACAGACGGGCGCTAGCGGGAAGAGCCGGGCGAGGTAGGGGGATGTGGTCTCAAAGTTGGAGGGAGTCTCACAACACTTGTACGGAAAAGAAAAGGGAAATGTCATCAAATTCAAGGTGATGAAACGCATGCAGGAATGGAACGAGTCAAAGCCATCACTGTGACGTCAGTCTCTAAGTGTTCAAACAAAAATGTCAAACGGGTTGCAATGTACAGGATATACAGCTATCAGAGTGACGGCAGGACTCACGGTGCTATTCACGCCACTATGTACCATATTACAAGATATACAGCTGTCAGAGTGACGGCAGGACTCACGGTGCTATTCACGCCACTATGTACCATATTACAGGTCACTGGCCTTGCGAACTGAAAGCAACAAACCGTAAAATTCACGACTTGTCAATATGTATGCGAACAGAAATAACAGACAAATAGGTCCACCATGTGGCGAGTGTGCAAATTGTGTACAGGAGTTGGGTAGTTTCTTAAAGGTATTGGAAAACAGGCATGCCTCAGAATAATAGTAATTTTAATGACAGGATCAACATTGCAACAACGACAACAACAATGACGACAATAATAATAATGATAATAATAATAACAACAACAACAACAACAACAACAATAATAATAGGTAAATGATTTTTCGTTTTTTGTTTTTTGTTTTTTAAGTAAGAAAGAAGAAGCAAATCCTCAGACGACTCACATTCAAAACGTAATGTTACTTTCCGTTTACACTCGGATTATCCGGCGATTTTAAGATTAGATCAGGCTCAGTAAAAGTGGCACGAAATAAGCAAATACGAACTACAGGCTATAATTCTATAAAGTTTAAAATGCCTTCGCCAAAGAGTGCCAGAGAACAAGCTCATACCAGTGAGTCTCCTTCAGTACATACACACATAGTCATTGTTAGCATTGTTTGCTTTATGGTTAATCGGGCATTAACTGTCAGTTTAAATAACAAAAATTTCTGCTTGTATACAGATACGAATCTTGCAAAATGTGAACTGGACAGGACATGAAGTTGAAAAGACATAATTTTCACATTTAGTGTCCCGCTGTGGCATCGGAACGAAGTCAAGAGCATTGGCACACATAATAATTATAATAATAATAGTGAATATTTCTGGCAACCCTTCTCGGATCAGCTGAAGGCGCTTATAAAAGCACTGGAATTTTAAGGAGAGGGGATGGGAAGGGGGAGGGGTCATACTATGTACGTACGTACCCTATCATTCATACTACACAAACACTAGTATGAATGTTTAAAGTCCCATAAGGTATACTGACATGCAAAGTTTGAGACATCTCATTTAAACAGAGGAGGCGAAGAAAATGCCCTATTTGCAGGAAAGTCGCCAACAGCTCTTTAAATTGATACAGAACGTGATTTTCTGCAGGCATGAAGGCAAAGTGCAACGTTTTTTGAACTCGGTTGAAACAATATGTCGAGAAATATAACTTCTTGGTTAAACTTTTAGCATTCCTGTGCCCTTGAAACTGGTATGAAATAATAGAGCTTAACAGACGTTACAGTCGTCCAATATTTCTAAGAGCTCATTAAAGTGTTCGAAAAAACACACCAGTGGAAGGTTTTATCGAGGCAGGAAATATGTCATACTTGAATACATGCCAAAGATCCACCCTAAAATAGTATTTTTTGAATGTGCGATCTTGTTGATATTTAACAATCATATGTGCTTTTGACTCGATGGAATAAGGATCTACAAAGGAGTACACCTTCTGTTTTAACTGCGTGATTCCGTTTTGACCTTGAAATAAGGTCAAGCCACCGAATATTGTGTGAACTAATAAATGTCAAAACGTGCTAGTAAAGCTTGACACGAACGATTTATGACGCCCCAAAAGACAAGCAAACCACAAAAACAAATCTTACCGTCAGGTTTGTGTGCAAGTCATACTGGTCAGCCTCATTCTGACCACTACATACGTCTTTTTGTGGGAGTCAAAAATACAACAGCAACAACATCGCCATTTTGATGATGATGATATCGATAACATGACGCAACAAATAATGATAATAACTGCGATGACAAAGCTGACGATGACAATGATGACTACAACGAGAACGACATGAATAAAAGTTACAACGACGGCATTGAAAAGAATCAACACGAATGACATCACTGTTAGAAAGTACTACATATATTATAGCCAAACTGAAAAGAACCTTTTTTTCTTCTTCTTTTTTCGCTGTTCTTGCTGTTGAAAGATTTGCCTACAGTGTACAGGTGCTTGCTGATGTTAGATATCACGCGGCCGTTCAGTAAACTACATTTAAGAAACAAGGTATTCAGTCCAATCCAATGAGAAAAACTTGTCTAAAGTAATCTGCATATTTAATTCTGCAAACAAGGCCTAAGCACGAATAATAACAAACTGATTACATAATAAAACTATTTGCAAAACATCATCGACATCACTTTAATCGTCGCCATCGTAATCATCATCATCTCCACCACCATCACCACCACAAACAGAATTACAACATCAAAACGACACCAAACAAGTAAACACCAATGAAAAGACCTAGCTATAGGCTACGTCTAAAATATTCAGTAAGGGGAAAGCAGCATGCCTCAAGGTTCGGGGATTGGTGAAGCTACGAAATTACGAAATTGTACGATTATAGAATCAGTGGAATTTGAAACAAGACTCACTCGGCATAAATTATCACCCTCTTCTCCTCCACAGTATGTACATCAACCCGCTTCGATAGAGGCCCATCCTCATCATTTTCCATATCCGTTTGTTTCGAGAGAAGAAGAAAAATCAAACAAACAGAACAGACGACTCACAAATGTCTAAAACAAGCACAAACCTTAAGGATATAGGCAGGTTTTAAGTACTCAGACAACGTGCACTTCCTGTTTCCGGTGTCTAGTGGTCATTACAAACTAGACGAAACCATTCCGAGGCTGGGCTCTTTGAACACATACTGATAGACCTTTCAACGTTAACTTCACACGGAGAGTAATCACTATCAGCATCGTATGCTGTCGGCCGTCGAACAGCCCATACACAAGCAGTCAAAAGTGCGCTGTAGGCTAAGCCAGATTAAACTGAATGAATTGCAGTCTTTTCAAATGTCTTTTTCTTAGTCAACAGGGTGTCACTGCAATGCAGTAACCATCATCATCATCTCAAGGGTTTCACACCGCTAGTTCAAGCTCCTCATATATATATATACTGACAGAGGTTTGCAAGCAAAATATGTTCAGTCTTTTACTCATCTTTATGTACAGCATAGTTTGCAGTGTGTTCTGTTGCAGAGAGAGAGAGAGAGAGAGAGAGAGAGAGAGAGAGAGAGAGAGAGAGAGAGAGAGAGAGAGAGAGAGAGAGAGACAGACAGACAGACAGACAGACAGACAGACAGACAGACAGACAGACAGACAGACAGACAGACAGACAGACAGACAGACAGACAGTCAGACAGACAGACAGACATAATTTTATACAACCAGCGTTGTATGACATATACGGTTTGTTGTGGGTTGTTTTGCAGATAAACGTCTGTCAGCAGACCACATAGCTTTTAGAGCGTTCTATTTGCGAAAAGCTATTCTGCTGCTCACATGGTCTCTGTAAATGATGAACATCCGGTTTGTATCATGAAAATGCACAGTACTGTTTTAATCACGACAGGGGTGGATCATGGTCTCGTCGGATAGACAAATTCACATTTTTCGAAACAAATGTTGGGGCGCTGGAGTAAACAGCCAGTTTGAAATGTCAGCGCATACGCATGTCATGCTAGCTGGACAGTCTACAAGCACGAAGACCGGATCCAGTGTCATTTTGTGGAGCATATGCTTTACGTTATTTCCACTGACATCACACTGAGTAGACTGCATCCAAAGTTCCTCAGCAACATCAGTTTGTGTACATGCCTAGTAGGCTACAGTAAACCTGAGTTACTTGCACCGACGTGGTATTGAACAGGCAGCGTGTACGTCCGAAAATCCCAACGATATCACTTCGTTGATATTTCTACGTTACTTCCGCTAACGTCACATTGAATAAGGAGCGTGTACGAGTAAACACTCTACCGACATCACTTCGTTACTATCTACTACGTCACATCCTCTGACATCACACTGAATAAGTAGAAACACCCCAACAATATCAATCTGTTTAAGCCCGCAACGGTTTTTTGTTCATCCACCCAGGCCACACTGAATCTGCAGCGTGTACGCGAAACAACACCTCAGCAAAATATCGGTTGCACTCAAAACATGCCGGGTAAAAGCCACACCATCAGCATTAATTGCAATTGCACCAGCTAGCGTTGCACACCAGTGAGGTCAGAGGTGACGAGGTCAGTTAGGACTGGACATGGGTCATCATCACCATGTCCTGCTTGCAACTAACACGGTCCTGTCAGGAGGCTGGACTAAAAATTGTCGAGTCTTTCGTCTAATGTAAACACACCCGACTCGAATCAACTCCTGAAAATCCGATTTTGTTTGGGGAGAAGCTCCCGTTGTACATTCATTCTCCCCAGCGTCCTGGCTGGGGCCATATCTGTGCCCGTTGCTGGCACTACATTGTACACCCACCCAATTCGGATCAGCATCTCTAGGATCTAGGAAAAAATATTTTGTTTGGGGCTTCTCCAGAGTCCTGGCTGGGGTGATCTCTGTGCCTGTAAGTCAGCACTATACTGTATACACACCCGGCTCGGATCAGCTCTTGAAAAACCGATTTCGTTTGGGGCTTTTTCCGTTGCACGTGTTTTCCCCCAGCTGAGGCGATTTCTGTGCATGTTCCTGGCCCTGTAATGCATGCACACTCAACTCGGATCAGCAGCTCGTTTTCGTTGGGATTTCTCCCGTTGTACAAGTTCTCTAGACAGCGTCCATGCTGGGGTGATCTCTGTGCATGTTGCTGGCCCTGTAATGTATACACACCCGACTCGGATCAGCTCTTGAAAAACCGATTTCGTTTGGGGCTTCTGTTGTATATATTCTCTAGACAGCGTCCATGCTGGGCCGATCTCTGTACCTGTTGCTGGCATTATACTGTATACACACCCAACTCGGATCACTGCTCAGCTCTAGGAAAACCGATTTCGTTTGGAGCTTCTGCCGTTGTACATGTTGTCCCCGGCGTCCAGGCTGGGGCGATCTCTGTGCCGGTTGCTGGCACCGCCGTGGTGCTGTTTGGCCCCGTTGGAAACCCGCGCTGGGACGAAGCCGTGCTCGGGAGGCCCCTTACACGTGTGCACGTCCACCCAGCGCCGACACTCCTTGCACACCACGAAGCAGCACCAGTGGAACTTGCACTCGCACTTGTCCACCTTGCGCACAGTCTTGGTGTCGTAGCCTCGGCCGCAGCACATGATGTCACAGCCGTCCGTGCCCAGGGAGGTTTTGTTGCACGTGCGTCCCGCCGTGCCCAGCGAACCTGCGTCAGTAAGTAGGTCAGTGAACATGATGCGTAACGGCCACAGAAACCACAAAGCGTATTAGGGTGTGGAGGTGGTGGAAGAGGGAGACTATATACCTATCGCTACACTGTCACCACCAGAATGACTCCTGCATTAAGATGAGCAGCTATGGAAGCCTTTTTTTCTTCTTCTTTTTTTCCATTAATTGTGAGGGACAAAGTCTCAAGACTGTTCACAAACCACAACTTTTTTTTAAAGAGAAAGTAGAGCCGATGCGGAATCGAGCCGAGGTCCTTCTGTTTACCAGCCTAACGCCTTAGCGCTAGGCCAAACCGGCTCACTAAAGTGAATCGAACGTGAGTAAGGGGAGAAAGTTATATATATATAGATCTTAGTGGAGAGGCAGTGGCGCAGAGCAAGAGAAAACCACAGATAAGCACTTTCGAGCGTGGTCACCAAACAATATTAATGGATGGGTGGGATTTCTCTAGTCAAATTTTGTGCAGACTCTACAAAATCCAAACTCATAAACGGTTAAAAAGAACGCTATTTATTAGAACAAAACACAACATGCAATTTTTCCAGGTAATCCCCCCCCCCCCCCCCCCCCGCTCCGATCACATACGCACGTTTAAGATCCTGTAGTCCATGTCAGAGTTCGGTGGACTATGGAAACAACAAAATAACCCAGCATGCACTAAAAGTGTCGGAGTCTTCACAATGTTGAAGTTGAACACTATACAGAAGAAGAAGAAGAAGAAGAAGAAGAAGAAGAAGAAGAAGAAGAAGAAGAAGAAGAAGAACAACAACAACAACAACAACAACAACAAGAACAACAACAACAACAACAACAAGTCTTGGATTTTAACGCAGGTGCTGACTGCATGACTAAAGCTCATGTCAGTTAGAGGTTGGCGGGAGGTCAACGGTACATGAAAACGATAGAGAAGATCTAGTACCAACTTACCTATGTGGCTCTGTGTGTGTGTGTGTGTGTGTGTGTGTGTGTGTGTGTGTGTGTGTGTGTGTGTGTGTGTGTGTGTGTGTGTGTGTGTGTGTGTGTGTGTTGTGTGTGTTGTGTTTGTTTTAAATGATTTTCGAAGGGTATTGTGGGAATATAATCAGAAATTTCACCATTCTGCTGCAACAAGAATTGCTTGCAGTGCATCAGCTTTAATTTGTTTTTCGACACTCTCCTCATAACACAAACTGGGGCCACGCGTTTTGCACGTGCGAGCCGGAAGTAGACTTTTATTTTATTTTATTTCTTCTTCTTTTTTTTCTTTCTTTCGTTTTTTCGACAATCCCCTTGTACCATAAACTGGGCTACCGAAAATCTGCGTATGTGTTGTGTTGTCCTGATAGAATCAGCGCTTTTTTTTTTCTTTTTTTTTTTTTGGGGGGGGGGGGTTGTTTGTTTGTTTTGTTTTAGTTTTTAACCTTTCGTGTGTTTTAGATTCAGTTAGTTCTAGGAGTTAGTCCCTTCAGCCGCACAGACTCACCTCAGGATAA
>OY757547.1:21114302-21116975 GCA_963584105.1 Alviniconcha strummeri
CGACCCGGGTTGACCCAGAAAAAAACCCCAAACCCATGAGGTGACCGAAATAAAACCCAAACCCCCATGGGGGTGACCGAAATAAACCCAGAACCGATGGGGTGACCAAAATAAAACCCAGAACCAATCGGGGTAAAACCCAGAACCCATGGAATGACCGAAATAAAACCCAGAACCCATGGAATGACAGAAATAAAACACAGAACCCATGGGGTGACCCAAATAAACCCAGAACCCATGGGGTGACCGAAAGAAAATCCAGAACTCACGGGGTGACCCAGATAAACCCAGAACCCATGGGGTGACCGAAATAAAACCCACAACCCATCGGGGTGGCCGAAATCAAACCCAGAACCCATGGGGTGACCTAGATAAAACCCAGATAAACCTCAGAACCCATGGGGTGACCCAGATAAAACCCAGAACCCAAGGGGGACCCAGATAATGTACACAACACAGGAAAGACCCCCACAATTTGTTTTTAGTTTTTAAACCCACAATCCCGTGTCACCCAAAATCTCTCACACAATTCCTGGGTGCTCCAGATGAAATAAACCCCACGTTGGCCTAATGAAGCCCATATAAATCCGAAACAACCTTGATTTTTTTTTTTTAATACCATAACAACTAAACAGGGCTGTAACAACTTCGGTGGATATTCAAAAAACGTTGCGTAAATTGACGGAGCCTCATGCGACTAGAGCACAGCGGGTCTGCTTGGAAGCCGAGAACAGAGCTATTGTGAAGCGCTTAGGGCTGATACCGAGATGAGGCGCTCGATAAGTGTTCATAATTTTTTTTTTTTCGTAGACAACTGCCTACCTTTTCAAAATAAACCCTAACAATCACTGAATAAAAACAAAAAACAACAACAAAAAACAAACAAAAATTATACCCATCCCCAGCATCTTTGTGCTCGCCAATCCAGACAAACTCGCGTCCAACCCAACTTTCGTCCTACCCAACTTTCGTCCAACCCAGCCTGCGTCCACCCTCTGACCCAACTCCAAGCCAATGTCCATCCCCTCACCTGCGTTCTACCAGCCCCGTCTCAACACCTACTTCTAACCCAACGTGCGTCCAACCCCTGACCAGCGTCCAACCCCCCTGACCTGCGTCCGTCCAGCCCCCCTGACCTGCGACCGTCCAACCCCCTGACCTGCGTCCGTCCAACCCCTGACCTGCGTCCAACCCCTGACCTGCGACCGTCCAACCCCTGACCTGCCTCCAACCCCCCTGACCTGCGTCCGTCCAAGCCCTGACCTGCGTCCGTCCAACCCCTGACCTGTATCCGTGCAACCCATCCTGCGTCCTACCAGCCTCTCCCGTCTTAACCCGGACTAACCCTGCGTCCGGCACGGTTGTTGTGCAGGTTCATCAGAGCACGTGCGTCGCGGACCTTCCGCTCCTTGGCGTCGATGAACATGCGGGAGAAGCGGCTGCCGTAGCGCACGTTGTCGGAGCAGCCGCCCCAGTCGAAGGAGCCGCGCTTGTCGCGGCCCGAGCCGCGCTTGGTGGGGTCACAGGCACAGTAGTGCAGCTGGCCCTTGCTGCAGGCCCGCGTGATGGCGTGCACCACGCCCGCCGCCGAGATGGCGTACACGAACGATGCTTCCCGGCTCCCTGAACACACAGACAGACGGACAGACAGGACACCACGCACGCACGCAACCACACACACACACACACACATATACACACACACACACTCACCCCCTCTCTCTCTCTCTCTCTCTCTCACACACACACACACACACACACACACACACACACACACACACACACACACACACACACACACACACACACACACAAACACACGCGCATACTGACTATACAAAGCTTAATATACACAATTTAAAAACGGGCAGCAAACAAGATTATGCAGTCCTTCCCAGAGTTAGGTGGTTTACGGAAAAACCAAAATAACCCAGCTTGAATTAAAAATACCAATCTTCAAACTGTTGAAGCTGTGCATCAAGGAGAGAAGATGAAGAAGCCCAGAAAGTGTGGGAGGGACGATGAGGAGTATGAAGCAGTGAGAGTGCACCTAACGCACAACTGCACACACAGACACCCACACAATGATTTACAGGCAGCGGTGTGAGCCAGTTGAGCGTCTTTCATTGCCGGGGTGGTGATCGGGTGGTGAGGGGTGTGGCTGGGATGGGGTGGGTGTAGGAAGGGGGAGGAGGAGAGGAGAGGAAAAGTTGTCACAAAAAGGCAGTGCCCGTAAAACGAACTTTTTTCTTCTGTTTTTTGTTTTTGTTTTGTTTTTTGTTGTTGTTGTTGCTTACTTTGGCACCAGGACTGGATATGGCTCAGTTGGTACAACCGGCGTACGACCAAAAAGCCAGGTGCGATACTGATGCGGATTCGAGTCCCCGGCGCAGGAAGTCTTCTTCTTCTTCTCTCTCTCTGTCTGTCTCTCTATCTCTCTGTCTGTCTGTGTGTCTGTCTGTCTCTCTGTCTCTCTCTTCCCCCCACCCCCCCGAATTAACTTTCGGTGCAGACTCTTTTACAGTGTTCGTAAACTCCCGGCGTGCAATCCTATGCATCAACATCCACGCCCACGGAAATCGGTTCAATTAGGTGCTTGCATTTCACATCAAACACTTTGCAACAACTGACAGATGAGCGAACAGGTTTCATTAACATCGTTGATTTGTTAGC
>OY757547.1:21117175-21119675 GCA_963584105.1 Alviniconcha strummeri
AGTTTGTCCGCATGAAAAGTCTAGTATTGTCGGTCAGAAGTGGTTTGTCCGCATGAAAATAATACGCACCAAACCGGGCGTTAGAGTTTCTGCCAAATAAAGCGATCACGTTATTCAGGAGCCAGCTAGGGTTCTAAATTGTGTCATCAACAGTTCACGTCACAAAATATGCGTGGCTGTGTTCCCTGGGGGTAAGAATGTTTTAATAGAAGTTACCAGGCAAAAATACACACTTCCCTATCCCCTCATGAGGTATAACGGGGGATGTTAATGTGTACCAAACTGTCGCATTTCGCAATAAACTCTCAAGTTTTGCTTTTATTTTATATTAAGACCAGGCTCCTGATTTAAAAAAAAAATTTTAATTTTATTTTAACCGCTTTCCCATTTGTTTAAAAAAAACTGTAAATGTTGAGAAAAAATAAGAATCCCGTTTTAAACCTTTAACCTAGCTGTCTAGTGGAACTCTCCCTCCCCCTGCCCCCCCCCCCCCTCTCTCTCTCTCTCTCTCCGTACCTTTAAAGCGTCTACTTAATGTGGAAGACGGGCACTGCAAAAATCGTTTTCTTTCTTCTTCTTGTCTGTCAGTCTTCACTTCTAGGTTATTTTCACCACGGAGTCTAGCGGGTTGTTAGTGCACGTGCACTGCTGTGCAGTCAGTGCTGCTGCACCATTCCTTCAAACCTGATCCGGACTGACGTCCATTGACGGTAGGATTTAGTAAGCACCAGTGACGTCATGTTGCCGCAGAAACGCTACTGGTGCGGACGGAGCGGGAAGGCGGACACAGTCTATGATTCCGCACAGTCAGACGAAGAGAACTTCGAGAAAGACCCTGCCCATCTGACGCCTGGTATCCAGATCTTCAACCTGACCAAGGTTAGTCTCAGGTTTAGGCCGCCCCTTCTGCTGCCCGCCCACCTCCATATACCTAATATCCAGATATTTAACCTGAACAAGATTAATCACAGGTTCAAGATCTGGGCCTCATACTGTCTCAGATTGTGCTCTTACGTGTCTAACCGTAATTCTGTGCCGACTGGTCACTTGACATCTCTCATTAGTAATTCTATGATGACTTACACTGAATGTCATAAAATGACCACTGGACATCTCTCACCAGTAATTCTCTGATGACTGCTGAATGTTGTAAAATGGCCACTGGGCATCTCTCACCAGCAGTTCTCTGATGTCTGCTGAGTGTTGTAAAATGACCACTGGACATCTCTCACCAGTAATTCTCTGATGACTGCTGAATGTTGTAAAATGGCCACTGGGCATCTCTCACCAGCAGTTCTCTGATGTCTGCTGAGTGTTGTAAAATGACCACTGCACATCTCTCACCAGTAATTCTATGATGACTGCTGAATGTTGTAAAATGACCACTGGGCATCTCTCACCAGCAGTTCTAAGATGACTGCTGAATCTTATACAACGACCACTGGACATCTCTCCCCAGTAATTCTCTGATGTCTGCTGAACGTTATAAAATGACCACTGGACATCTCTCCCCAGTAATTCTCTGATGTCTGCTGAACGTTATAAAATGACCACTGGCCATCTCTCACCAGTAATTCTATGGTGTCTGCTGAACGTTATAAAATGACCACTGGCCATCTCTCACCAGTAATTCTATGATGAGTGTTGTAAAATGAACACTGGCCATCTCTCACCAGTCATTCTATGATGAGTGTTGTAAAATGAACACTGGACATTTTTCTCCAGCAATTCAGCAAGGGGAAGACAGCAGTGGACAGCATGAGGCTGAATATGTACGAGGGACAGATAACCGTGTTGCTCGGTCACAATGGGGCAGGAAAGACAACCACCATGTCTATGCTGACCGGTATGCCATCTGTTGTGTAGCACTTCGTTAAATCTGCTGATAAATATTATACGCATCACCCCAACGTGCCCAAATGCCTTATGGACATGACTTCAAATTGTAAGAATGTCAAGCTTACTAGATTTATTAGTTGTATTTTTGAGTTATTTTGATCAACCAAACAGCGAAACACAGTGAATTTTTTTTCTTTTTATTGTTGTTGTTGTTATTTTTGCGCCTTAGTTATCTAATTTTATTCACAAAAACTTTGATTTCTGTTTGAGCTCTTGTTCTTGTCTAATGTATAAAGTGTGGTAGTAATTTATTAGTAGTACTCATGTACTTGTTTATAAGGAACGTCTTGTGCGAATGCAGCTTTGCTTTCTAGCTCCCAGGCGCAAAAATTAAAATCAATGAAACCTTAAAACCTTGAAATTTTGCTCCGTTTTAGTCAAAAGGAGGACTCAAACTGATAGAAAGAGGTGCGTCAATTGTTTCTTTATTTACCCGTTATCGCTGAAAGGGATCAGTAGAAAAAAGTAAGAGAGAGATGACATTTATTGAAATGGTTCAATGACAATATAGTTTATTAACAACACAGTTCTTTTCCCCAAATTGTAGACCTGCCATGTTTTCTGTTCCATGCGTCTTTATCCACTCCAAGTCTCCCGGGCG
>OY757547.1:21124675-21137175 GCA_963584105.1 Alviniconcha strummeri
TCATGCGACATCTGCAACACCCGGAAAATGTGAACGTTTTCAGGTTGCTCTTCACTTGTTTACCTATTTACCACCATAAATAATCGAATCTATCTATCAACCTCGAGCATTGCACTGTGTCTGTAAGGCGAATCATACAGCTACACGTTAATATACCATCAAAACTCAACCACCATGCAGCTTCACAAAGCCACTGTCACACAAAACCGATGCCGTTGCTCCACAGAGTTGGCGAACACGCTGAGGACGACGAGGCAACAGCGGCCGCGGGGACGCCTGGAAGCAGACCCATCACCAGGGACGGTTTCAGCAGCAGGGCGACGAAGGAGGACCCGAACGAGATGGCGTCCGGCAACAGACCAGAGGAGAAGGAAAACATCATGGGTGGGCCATTGTCGTGTTGAGATATAATTCATTATGACCTTTAACAGTCTGTCGATATATATAAATTCATCATTGTAAAGCAAAAGGAAGATTGTTTAATGTAAGAAATGTTAAGGGGGAAATCGAAGAAAATCCAAAAGACATAAAACAGAGAGAAAGAAAACTAAGTGAAAACTAACCGGTAAAGAAGAAGAAGAAGAAGAAGAAAAACAGTAACAAACGCACGCACACACACACACACACACATACACACGCACACACGCACACACGCACTCACGCACGCACGCACGCACGCACGCACGCACGCACGCACACACACACACACATACACACACCACACCACAAAACAAAACAAACAAAAACACCGAGAGAAGCAGAAATCTGACGTCCCGACTGTTTCAGCTTTCAACCACAACTACGTGAAGCTGACGGGATGGCGACTAGGGAGGTCCCACTTTTACGGGATGTTCGTGAAGAAGGTGCTGCTCAGCTGGCGCCATCGCCTCATCTCTGTGGTCCAGCTCATCCTTCCGGTCCTGTTCACGGTGCTGGCCCTGCTCATCGACACGGATGCCGGGTGAGTTCCCTTCTGCAGTAGCATCAAGCCTACACTCCACTTTGGCTTGGGCTGTGCCACAGCACTTTGACACCAACAAGAACACCAAGGTTTGGGCTGCGTCTTAGCGCTTTGACACCAGCAAGATCACCATGACTTGGGCTGTGTCACAACACACTGACACCAGCAAGACCACCAAGGTTTGGGCTGTCACAACACTGTGATATCAGTAAGAACACCAAGGCTTGGGCTGTCACAATACTTTCACACCAGCAAGAACACCAAGGCTTGGTCTGCATCAAAGCGCTTTCACACCATCATGACTTGGGTGTCACAACACACTGACACCAGCAAGAACACCAAGGCTAAATTTTAAAACAAATTAGAACACGTGAACAGCCCACTGTGTCATCACGTGTTCTAATTTGTTTTAAAATTTAATCTTCCTAAAATCATGGCCCCTCTCCCAAATAATCCACTGCTACCAAAACGCTTTCAGTTTAACCATTTCCCTGATGCCATGACATCATAGGACGGCCATGGCGAAGTGTTTCCCATTTGCCACAGACACGATAGGACGCCTGCTCGAATTCTGGCTGTTCACGCATGCTCAGGAGAAGCCAGGTTCTAGACAATGAACGTTTCCGGTTGCTTTACCAGTCTCTGCGGAACTCGTTTGGGAAGGAATTGCACCAGCAGTACAAATTCTTTGGCAAGGAAAAGGTTAAAGCCTGGAGTAGTCAGAGAAGAGCAGCTTTACAAGCTTCTCATACTGCCAGGAATCCTTCCACAAAAAAAGGAAAGAAAGGAAAATGGAAGCAAATGAACAAATAAACACAGTGGTGGTGGTGATGGTGGAGGGGGGGGGGGGGTCAAATCGACAGTGTCTATAAATTATATAACAACGATTTTTTGCTGTTTGTGTTTTCTTCGTTCTCTGCAGGAATAGCGAGAGCGCTCTCGACTTCAATCTGTCTCCGTTCGGCACCACCTACATCGCATACAGCAACGGCAGTTCCCCGACCACAGCCACCGAAAACGCCGCTACGGCCTATGCCAATTCCTTCTCTTCCCAGTACCTGAGGAATGTAGACGTCGTCACAAGCTACACCAACATGAGCGAATACCTGCTAACCTTGGCTTCTTCGCTCGGAACGTCCTCTTACAACAAAGAGGTATGCCTGGGTTTCTGTTAGGATGTGTACTGTGCACTTGGCTTGCTGATCGCGAGAGCGATGACCCACCACTTTCTGACCAGCGATTAACTGTTACCTGTTTTCATTGATGCTGTTGATCTTTAGTTAATGCATGGTTGTGACTGTTTGCTCTCGCTGTTGTGTTCTTCTTTGTCATACTGTTATTGTTTTGATATTTGGTTGTTGTTGTTGTTTTGTGGGGTGGGTGGGTGGGTGGGGTGGAGGGTGTGTGTGTGTGTGTGTGTGTGTGTGTGTGTGTGTGTGTGTGTGTGTGTGTGTGTGTGTGTGTGTGTGTGTGTGTGTGTGTGTGTGTGTATGTGTGGTTTTGCTGTTGTGGTGGTTTTGTTTTTTGTTAGTTTTTGTTTTTGTTTTTTTTATAGTTCCTATTGTCTTCATACTAAAGAGTCTAACACTTTTACAATGTAGCTAGTACTGGTGCACAAAACGGGTGTACCTGTGGTGGAGTTATGTCCCTTGTATTGACTTTCATGCCAGGTGAGAGTTACCGAAGGCGATTCAGGCCGTCGTTGTTGTGCTTGCGAGACATCTTTCGAGCAGTAATGAACTCCTTTGTATTAGATGCGAGAGAGCCAGAAATGGAATAAATTTAATAGGAGCTCAGATACTAGGGGGTGTTTGACCATTCCCGCACCCCCCCCCCCCCCCCTCATGGTGAGACTGTTGCAGCTGACGATTGTGCGCGGGACATATAATACCTCGGATTCAACCCAAGTGGCTAATTTGTTTTGAATAGCAGGTCTGTATCTTACAATTAGCCGTAGTATGTAACCCTATGTGGTTGACTGGGCTAAAAAGCACCAACCAACTAACAAAAGAGAGAGAAAATGTTTTAAAAATAAAGCGTATCTTACTCGCCACTTCCTCGTCTTTGATCGGCAGGTGATTGTGGGGGCTCAGTTCGACCCTCACTCCAGCGGCGGGACCCTGAAGACCAACGCCTTCTACAACGGCCAGCCGTACCACGCGCTGCCCGTCGCCGTCTCCTTCGTCCTCAACGGCCTGGCGCAGGACGTCTACGGCACCAGCTACTCCATCTCCACCTCCATGGAACCGCTGCCCAAGGGCGCCGACGCCGAAGCGGAAGACTCCAGCACGACCAATTCCACGCAGGGATTCTTGGTGGGGTTCTGCATCTCCTTCGGCATGGCCTTCCTGACCTCCAGCTTCGTCTACTTCCTGGTCAAGGAACGAGAGGTCAGTCGATCGTGTGCATAAGTCAGAATCACATGCGACTTGACCGCAGTGAGTCTGCTCGAGAGCGGAGAATAGCGATATATTTTTAACGACCAACAATCAACAGAACGTCCTGGGGGAAGACTCCAAACCGAGGTGACGTTTAGTAAGTAGCTTCTTGTTTCTTTTTCTACACTTGGACCTAAAAAGAATTGTCAGAGTCTTCAAAATATTGAAGCTGGACACTGTGCAGACAAAAGAAAACACCTTCATTCTTCAGGTGGGAGCCAAACACCTGCAGGTGGTGAGCGGGGTGGGTCCAGGCATGTTCTGGGCGGCGACGCTGGTCTGGGACTACCTCAACTACCTCATCCCCACTTTCGCCATGCTGATCGTCTTTGCTGCCTACGGCACCAACGCGTACGTGGACGGCCATCGCCTGGGGCTGGTCCTGCTGGTGCTGCTGTTGTACGGCTGGGCGGCCTTGGCCTTCGTCTACCTCGTCTCCTTCCTCTTCCGTTCCCCCGCAACTGCCATGGTCATCCTCATCATCTTCAACATTGTCACCGGTCAGTTTGGTCATCGTTCTTATCTTCAACATTGACATCGGTCAGTTTTACTGCCATGGTCATTGTCATTATTTTCAACTTCATCACAGGTTAGTTTGAACGTTGCCTTGAACCAGATCGTCTTGAGCATCATCATAGTCATCCTCATCATCTTCAGCATCGTCACCGGTCAGTTTTAACTGCCACAGTCATTGTTGTCATCTTCAACATCGTCACCGGTCAGTTTCAACGTTGCCTTCAACCTCATCGTCTTCAGCATCGTCGCTGGTCAGTTTGACGGTCTTCATACTCATCATTTGCAACGTTGTCGCTGTTCACTTTTATCGCTATTTTAACACCATCACGTTACCGTCATCATGGGTTATGTTTACCACCATCGGTATCCTCAACATCTTTAACCTGGTCACTGGTCAGTGTCAGTCATTTTCATCATATTTAAAATCGTCACTTCATACTCTTCATGTTCTATATCGTCATGCCGTCCTTATCATTTTCGACATGGTCGAGTCATCCACACCATCTTCAACATTGTCACTTCATTCTCATCATCTTCACGTCATCTTCAGTATCTTCACGTCATCATCATCATCTCCAACACACTCACGTCATCCTCTTTCTCTTCCACATCGTCACGTCATCCTCATTATCTTCAACATGGTTACATCACCCTCGTCATCTTCAACAAGGTCACGTCATCTTCGTCATCCTCACCATCCTCTCTCACGGCTCTTGTTTCCCGCAGGTCTGGTGACCACGATCACGATGTGCATCATGTCCCTTCATGTGCTCATCCTCAACGTCGTTATGTTATCTTCATCCTCTTCAACATCGTCATGCCATCTTCATCCTCTTCAGCATCGTCCTGTCATCCTCATCATCCTCTCTCACGGCTCTTGTTTCCCGCAAGTCTGATGACCACGATCACGATGTACATCCTGTCCCTTCGTGTGCTCATCTTCATCATCTTCAACGACATCATGTTATCTTCATCCTCTTAAACATCGTCATATCATCCTCACCATCATCTCTCACGACTCCGGTTTCCCGCAGGTCTGGTGACCACGATCACGGTGTACATCATGTCCCTTCCTAGCCTGGACCTGGATTCCACGGCCAAGATCTTCAACTGGGTCTTCCTGGTCCTCTTCCCCAACTACTGCATGGCCAAGTCCTTCATGGACATCTACACCAACTACCTTAACATTGACACGTGCAACAGCCTAAGCTACACTACCACCTGTCCTCTCTACTCAGGCCCGTGTTGCAAGAGCTACGGTAAGCCTGTTCCTTTGGCAGAAGCCGTGGTGTTTGTTTCACGACAGATTGAATGAGTCTTGAGAGAGAGAGAGAGAGAGAGAGAGAGAGAGAGAGAGAGAGAGAGAGAGAGAGAGAGAGAGAGAGAGAGAGAGAGAGAGAGAGAGAGAGACAGACAGACAGAGACAGAGACAGAGACAGACAGAGACAGAGACAGAGAGACAGAGAGACAGAGAGAGACACAGAGACACAGAGACACAGAGAGACAGAGAGAGACAGAGAGAGACAGCGAGAGACAGCGACACAGAGACAGAGACACAGAGAGAGAGAGAGAATGTAGAACAACAGTCCAAGAATGCCCTGGTTCTATAGAAACCTTTAATCCAAATTTTCGCCCATGAGAGCTTTGCCATGTCGGCTGATAAACACGTGTCGTAGGAAATTTGGATTAAAATGTCTATAGAACCGGGAAATGCTTGAACTCTCGTTCTTCGTTCTTACGACACACATCGTCGTTTGTGACACCATGCTCAGTCCTTCCTGCACGGCGCGGCGCCCAGGAGCCACAGAGAGCCTATATATATATAAATAAAACGCACAGTCAACCAAGTAGGCAAATCATAGGATTATGATGGTGAAGCACGGGTGAAGCACGAGTCATCATATTACAAGTGAAAGTCGGATTCACTGCTCACACCAACACCCGTCACTTTGTTTGAGGATTGGGAACACATTGAAGTAGAAAATGAGCTGAGTGTACAGAGGCTACATAGAACATGCGCCGAGACGGCAGCAGTTTCACGTGGCACCAGTCATGTAACAACCAAGTAGAGTTGTAAAATATGCCATTTCGGTGGATATTAAAATATGAAAAAGGCACCACAAAGGCTGCTTATGTTTATGTATTATACTGTGTGTTGTTTTACTGGTATCTTTTATGCAGCCGTAAGGCAGATATTTTATCTTATTTAGACACATTTCGGTGGATATTAAAATATGAAAAAGGCACCACAAAGGCTGCTTATGTTTATGTATTATACTGTGTGTTGTTTTACTGGTATCTTTTATGCAGCCGTAAGGCAGATATTTTATCTTATTTAGACACAATGAAGATTTTGTATTCTGTATTCTGTAGTCACTCATTCAGAATCACAGACTACACGCCCTCAGCGAGTCTGCTGGAGAGCTGAGAATAACGCTATATAAATCGATCAGTATAATAATAATGGTAACAATAATAATAATAATAACAAAACTGCTGCAGGCAACTGCAGCAGCACCTGCCTTGAATTCGAGGAGGACTACCTAGCCTGGGACAACCCCGGGGTTGGCAAGTTCCTGCTCTTCATGTTCCTGCAAGGCCTGCTCTTCATGGCTGTCGTCATGGCGCTGGAGATGAGTGTCTTCACCAAGCTCGTCGCCCTCATCAAGGTATCGTCCACACCTTGCCCAGCGGCTCTTTCGCCCGGAAGAGGAGTTTAGTTAGTTACTGGATTTTAACGTCCTGTCAACCGCGCAGCACTAGCAGGGGCCGCTATAACTGTAACGAATTGCGAGAACTAATCGGTTGGAATTTGTGTCTGTGCCATCTGTGTCACAGCACTGCGGCAATGGGTGAGTGAAGGCATTGGGTCGATCGATGTGGTCACACACACACACACACACACACACACACACACACACACACACACACACCCGCACGCACGTACACACGCACTCACGCACGCACACACACACACATACACACGCGCGCGCACTCACACACATACACACACACAAACAAACAAACACACGACACACACACACACAAACACACACACACACACACAAACACACACACACACACACACACACAAACACACACACACACATACACACACACACACACACACACAAACACACACACACATACACACACACACACACACACATACACACACACACACACACACACACACACACACACACACACACACACACACACACACACACACACACACACACACACACACACACACACACTGAACTGGCCCATTTTGTTGCTGCCTGTTCAGGGATCAAACAGATCCTCCAAAACGGCGGATGTGTCCACGGTACCTCTGTCCTTCGTCAACGGCGTGGGCGTCAGCAGTGACACAATGTCTGAGGACAGCGACGTAGCCAATGAGCGAAGACGTATCAACAACCTAAAAGGAGAAGAGCTCACAAAGTCGGATCCCTTGGTACTCATGAACATCAGCAAGGTATGTACTGCTTGCAGCAGCTGGAAACTCGAATTGGATTAGCATCTGTAGCGTTACATTGACTTAATCTGCTCAGTTATGATGCCCCTCTTCTTCCCAGTCCACTCGGCCGCCTTTACCGCTCCTTTGTCTTCAGCGCTTACAGACTTCAAGGTTTAAATCCGATTGAATATGGACGAGCTTCATCTTCTGTATTTCATCAAACTTGTCCTAGGTTTTACTGTTTGGTTTTTATGTTAAACGTATACCCGGTCCCAGCTTAATTCCTCAGTGTTCTCTTTTGCTCTATGACAAATACTTATACCGTTCTCTGGGTCAGAGTGTACTCGGTGTGTTCGGCTCAGTCGTTGTTCCTCACTCCTTTACAATCCTTGTCAAACACTTTTCGAGTTCTCTCTCTCTCTCTCTCTCTCTCTCTCTCTCTCTCTCTCTCTCTCTCTCTCTCTCTCTCTCTCTCTCTCTCTCTCTCTCTCTCTTATCACCTTCTTCGTCACCTTTTTCGTTTATCTCATTCTCTCTAGCTGCATGTAAGATCCTCACTCTCTCTGCCTCTGTGTGTGTGTGTGTGTGTGTGTGTGTGTGTGTGTGTGTGTGTGTGTGTGTGTGTGTGTGTGTGTGTGTGTCTCTCTCTCTCTCTCGCTCTCTCTCTCTCTCTCTCTCTCTCTCTCTCTCTCTCTCTCTCTCTCTCTCTCTCTCTCTCTCTCTCTCTCTCTCTCTCTCTCTCTCTCTCTCTCTCTCTCTCGTTGTACCTCACCCTCTCTCGCTGCACCTCCCTCTGTGAAAAGCACAGACCGGATTAAGAACGACCCCTTATCAGTTAAACAGAATAAATGGATTTTTTTTGGCAATAAGCTTTTTTTTCTAAACAACAAAAATCAGGGTTTATATTAATTTTAGTTTTTACACGAAAACAAAAAGAGAAAAATAATAAACGACGGATGTTCAAAGCAAACCAAGCAAGATTTCGAACGAGTATGCGTTTCGTCTTAGGTCTGAACGTTGGTTCCAATCTGGTCTGAAATAAATAAATCTCTCTTGTTGCTTAGCCCTGATATAATTGTATGGGGTTGGCTGGGCTCAGAGCACCAACTAACTAACTAACTAACTAACTAACTAACTAACTAACTAACTAACCAACCAACTAATCGACTAACTCTCTTGTTGCAGCACTACGGCAACTTCACGGCGGTGGACCAGGTGTGTGTGGGAGTACCGGAGCAGGAGTGTTTTGGACTCCTGGGTCAGAACGGAGCGGGCAAGACGACCACCTTCAAGATGCTGACAGGGGACGTCAGCGTCACTTCCGGCAACGCCTACCTCCGCGGCCACAACGTCCTCACTCAAATCAAACAGGTACAACTTGCTGAGGTACACACAGCCCGTAACTATAACAATGAGTACTTAGAGCGTCTGACCCGCACAGGTCCTGAGCGCTTACATCCGGCTTTGTCCAGAGTAGTTTTCCCCTAACCGCACGCACGTGTCGTTGTTGCTGGAGGTGAAGGTGGGGGTAGCGGAGGGGGGGTGGGGTGCTGGGTGTAACAGGCTAGTGACGTCTATCGGCGAGGCTACACAAGGCTCGCACTAGGCTTGCACTGTGGCTTGAAAGGAAGCTTGCACTAGCTCCCATGTCAACTGAGTCCAGGCGGGGATGTTTTTAGTGCCTAGGATCTTGGATGGGTCAGTGGCCAGCGGAGTAAGCCGGCGGGGTTAATTAATTAATTTGGTGTAGACAATTCTTATAAGTGCTTTTATTAGGATAGTAACTTTTAAGAGGGGGTCCTCGGGAAGTGAAAATTGTATGTGATATGCACAGCTTGATGCCAGTGGGATTTTTCATGTTTTTATCTATGAATGACTTTTTAGCTGGATGTTTATTTGCTTTTGTTGTAATTAAATGTTTTATGATTGGAGTGAATGTGTGATGAGTGTACTTGCCACCACAAAACATTCCTCGTGTAATCAGTGTTTTGACACTTGGCAATAAAGTTATATTGTATTGTATATTCATGTCGAATAATTCTTATTGCGTTAAAAGGAAACCGCGGAAACATGAGTAACAAAAAGCGAAGAAATCTAATTTACGTGTCTGTACAACCGTTGGTTACTTGTTTGTTTTATGTTTTCTCTCTACACTTCGACCTACCACTGTAGACCATGAGCCAGCCTATACCCCCCCCCCCCCCTCACCACATGGTAATTTCTGGGTACCTTGACCATCAAAGCACACAGTTCATGTTGTCTGCAAGTGAGCTGTTGCTGTTTGTGTCTGTGGTGCTGGTTCTAATAAATGCACTATATGGAATTCCAAATTGCGATGACCTTGTCTCTTAGCAACTCATTTATTATGACAAAAAAGGCCATTTCCATATATTGTTTTATTGTTTAAACAGTTTAATATGTTGTAGCTTTCCGTTTCTCTTTGTCTTAAATGTGTCCTTGTTATTGGGCACTGCGGACGCAGAAATATTAAGGTCCCCTCTGTTAAACCCCCAGAGCTGACCAATGTTTTCCCTTAAAAGCACGGAGTAGGTCAGAATATATGCTTAGTCAGTGCCATAATTTCTTCCTTGTCCTAATTTCCGCTTCCCCGGTCCATTCACCTTCATTTTTTCCAAATCCTCTCCATACTTTTCAATTGCGTTAGTCTTGGCTGAAGCGAATTCCCGCGTTAGTCTGCGAATAAAATATGTCACACTGCTCATAGTCAATTGATTTAAGCAGGTTCTCATGTTGAGTGCCTGCAGAATATAAATAGGCACCAAAACGTGTGTTACTGTGCCTCAAAAAGGTGATTTAGACATACCTGTGATCTGATCAATTGTTCTTTAATTTTGTACTGAATGCGTTACAGTGAATCTGTCTGGAAGTATCTTTTGCAGTTGTAGATAGTGATATGTGCTAATTATTGACTGTTTTGGCTGGGATGTTTGCTATTGATTGTGTTCTGTGTAGAACAATGAGCCAGCTTTTTGCTCGTAAGAAACTGTGACTGTGATTTGTCCTGAAGTGACCTTGTGCGGTTGATGAGGTACATAAATCCAAGAGCTAAATAACTTAAACATGTGCAATGGTCCAGTCCTGATATGGTGGATGAAATATGTGAGTATATACCGAATCTGCATGGGAGTTACACATTGTGCTACTTTATGAATGACTGCAGAATTATTTTAAAACAAAAGAACCCGTCGGAAGGGAGTGATGTAAGATCCTCCAAAAAGCGAGAACAGCAAATCCGTCAGCAACCACAATGCTAGCTGTTGCCCAGTGACAGATTTCTTGTTTGTGGAAAGACTTGAATACAAGAAAACAACATGTAGAAAACATTAGTCAAATGTGTGTCAAAAACAGCTGAGGAGAAGCTCATTACCATGCCACCTGTCGGAGAGATTACACTCGAGAGGATGACAGACACCAGGAAACCATCAAAGACACTAAAACCATTGAAGAGCAAGCTTCCAACAAGACCATATAACATTATTTTCAGTACATCAGTATGTTATGGGCAGAATCGTTTGGAGATAAAGAGATTACCACGTTAAGGAAGAATTATGAAACTGGAACATTCCATGCATCTTCTCTGTAGAGGCAAATAAGTGATGGATGTCAACCAAATGTGTCAACACACCTCATCCTTGTTGAACAGTCACAATGCAACCATGCAGAGATGCATTGATAATGCACATCGAAAGGGCCAGCTTTCAAGCACTCTTGATATTCCGCAGTTAAGGCAACTAAAACCATTCCTCGAGTAGATGGACATGGCTTGCATACTGTGAATGGAAAAGTGGGAGGTAAACTGGACAGAATGTTTTTTCATGCCGCAAGACCTGGTTAAAATCCAGGTGGAGCAACCCCAAAAGGAAGATAACTATCAAGAATACACAGAGCTTGAGAATCTTGATGGCTTCAAGTGTGAGGCTGACATACATGTCTAAGCTGGACATGCATTCAGTGACACTCAAAGTAAGGGACATTCAGGTTTGGCAACCTTCTATGGCACCGGCTTTGGTATCTTTGGCTGGGGAAAATACACCCAAGCTATAATGATAAGCAGTAAGAAATAAAGAGAGCAATGCGTTTAATTTTTGTTTCTTTTTTCTTTATCAGATAACAATTTCAGAAAGTCAATAATGATCTGACAAATCATTGACAGTGTGGACAATCACTTTGGTGAATATCTTTGACATTTCCTAGTTGTTCGTCTGTATTCTTGGCATAATAGCAAAGAGCCTGCTGACTGCATGCTGATACATGAAACTGTCCAGCATGCTGAATTAAGCCAACCAGAGATGCGATCCGGTGGCATCAGGCTCCTAAACATAAACTGTTTTACTGAGACATAACAAAGGCAAAGCTGGTAAGTCTTACATTATTATTAGTGATCGTTTTTATATAGCGCTATTCTCCGCTTTCGGGCAGACTCACTGCGCTCGCATGTGATTCTACATGAGTGAATAGCTTTTTATCGCGCGTTTTTGAATATCCACCGGAGTGGTGTACTTACAGCCCTGGCATGGCTGGTGCCACATGAAACTGCTGCCATCTCGGCGCGTTCTGTGTACACCATACAACCATGCACCATGTCACTTCATGCAAAGCCATATACGTAAGGTGTATGCGTGTAAAGCTGTAACCTGCCACCTGCACTTTTGGCGGAATGACCGGGGTCTTTTACGTGCTACTGCGGTAACACTGGGGTGGAGCGGACACCGAAATAAGAATCAGCACAGAAAGTTGACCCTGGAGAAGAAAATTCTCACGCCGCTCCTGCAGAGATTCGAACCCGCGAACTTTTGAGTCCGGCGCTCTAACCACTGAGTTATCCCCGCCCCCGTACATACATCTGGCATGTTTCTCGCCTATCTTCCATGGGGTATAGAGTACCCTGAAACTGATTTCAGGTTAAATGGCGGTAGACCAGTGTAGACAGCACCTGTAGCGGTTTTGTGGAAGTAGTTTATTGAGATTTGAACATATGTGCATGGGGGGGGGGGGGGGGGGACTGGGGGAGGGTTTCGATACCTGGCCCATGGACTACTACATGTATAAGAGAATCAGCCTAAGAGTGCGCAATACGTACTAATACCAGAAGCATTATTTA
>OY757547.1:21144675-21147705 GCA_963584105.1 Alviniconcha strummeri
GCAGTCAGCTTTGTTTCAGTTCCCCTCCGCCCCTCCCTCCTTCCCCCTTTCCCCCTCCCTCCTCCCCCACTTCCTCCTTTCCCCACTGTTGTTCACTCTTGTTATTCGCAACTGTGATATTTTCTTCTGGTGAAGGATTACTTTCAACTGATTGTAAAGGGCATCTTAATTAAATGGTCTGAGCGCAGCTCTCTGGTCAACGTCTCCAGTTGCTTGCTCTGTAATAATTATGGATTAAATCATTATTCAAATTTGTTTTAGAATGAAAATATCTTTGCCTTTGTGACTGAAATTAATGGAGTGTGTGCTCGAAGGTGTGTTTGGTACACCAGCAACGAACCTGACAAGGGACACAATCTAGCCCACATTCGGCTTCAGAGTAGGGGCTTAGTTCCCTTAGATTATAACCTTTCACCCGTCGCCTGCCCTTGTCTCTCTCTCTCTCTCTCTCTCTCTCTCTCTCTCTCTCTCTCTCTCTCTCTCTCTCTCTCTCTCTCTCTCTCTCTCTCCGCGTGCGCCACATGCACCCACTCAAGCACATACACACACACACACACACACACACACACACACACACACACACACACACACACACACACACACACACACACACGTGCGCGCACAGGCTCTCACGCGCGCACACACTACACAAACATACCCACACTCACCCACACACACACGCACACACGCACGCACGCATGCACGCACGCACGCACGCACACACACACGCGCGCGGCACACACACACACCTGCAAAATTTAAGAGAAGGGCCGAAAGTGTCGCTGTGATGGAAAATAATGATCGGTATTTTCCCTTTGTTAAGGTCACGCGCATTGTCTGGGCGAGTGCGACACAAGCCGAGGAGCGTGGAGATATTGATTGACATTTCCGGTACCATGACCTTTGCCCTTCTACAGCGCTGACCCGCTATAGCGTACCGTAGCACTAACAACTCGGATCTATCAAAGGTTTTCCCTACAGTCCGAGAAGTAACTTGATCTGCCATGCACCCCCCCCCCCCCCCCCAGTACCCAGCTAAACTAGTCTCAGAGTGTTTCTCACAGTGTGCCAAACAAGTTATGACTTGTTCCCAAGAAACCTTTTGGGATGCACCAGAGTTACAGCCCTTGACGTAAGGGTACCGTCTTTCACACCGACTGAAGACGCCAAAGCACGGTTGAAAAACAACTTAATTAAATCACCGATAAATCATTTACTACTGACCATAATGATTAAAGTTAATAATAAGCGTGTGTCCAAATGCCTTCTGCACTGTCTACAACGAACAGAAGCTAAATATTGTGAGGCACTGTTTCATAGTGATGGTCTAACTATAAGTATAGTGTACTTCTAATGTAGAAATTTTAGAAATGAACAAAATATTAACTTTCTTTTTCTGTCAAAAGCTCTGCATTATACTTTACATTCTGCAATGTCCAACTAGCAGACGAAATAATGTTAATCAGCATTATCTCCCTTATAGTTATATTTGCACATGCGCCGGTACTAAGCAACTTGATATACACAAAACATGCGCAGTGACACTAACTGGAAAACGCCCACCTTACCGTGATCCAGAGTTGCAACGGACAGAGCTGGTGCAAGACACCAAAGCCTTGATGGTGCAAGACACCAAAGCCTTGATGGTGCAAGACACCAAAGCCTTGATGGTACAAGACACCTAAACTGGCGACGAGGATGGGATGCCACATTTGGGTCTTGGGTTTTATTCTCAACCCAATTTTGTGATGCTGTGACGTGTCCGGTTGTCATAGTACTGGATTTATCTCCCTTACCTCCCAAATCTAAGAATGTCAGAATTCGTGTTTTCACCCATAGTAACATGATTTTATTGTTCGAAAACATTCGAAATGTACATTGTGAAGTAATGTCATCAAGGTTTAGTGTTTCGTTTGCCTACAGATAATTGGATTATGCAGAATTGAGTAGACGGAAAACATGACGTCGCGAAACAGAAAATATATAGAGACTGCCGCCTCAAAAGAGCAGAGAAATGCCCAGGAGTGTGTTTGTTAATTTCCAAGGTTTAGGTCAAGTTACCTCTGTGACTACTAACAAGGCCGGCGGCAGTAAACATGGTGTTTAACGTCCACAGAAACCATAAGGCTTATTAGGGACGGGGAGAAGGGGGGAAGGGGGTATGGATGTGGGGGGAGAGGGAGATTATATATCTGTCGCTACACTATCACCACCAAAATGACTTCTGCATTAAGGTGGCAGCGATGAGAGCCATTTTAATGTTTCATAAATTGTGAGGGACAAAGTCACAAAACAGTGTCCACAGACCACAACTTCTGAAGAGAAAGGAGAGCCGAAGCAGATTCGAACCGAGGTCCCTCTGCTTACCAGCCTAACGCCTTACCCTAGGCCCAACCGGCTGGGGCAGGTCAGAATATGTACTGGGCGTGCTGCCAGGAATTCTTTCATTCTAATTGTCTGCCTTTGTCGGTCTTTCTGCTTTATTTCTCCCTTAACTTCAATGGTAAAGTGGTGGTGGTGTTTTTATAACGGATAGTGAATTTGACTTCCCGCCCAAATACTGCTGAGCAAGCCAAGGATACAATACTAACACACACACACACACACACACACACACACACACACACACACACACACACACACACACACACACACACACACACACACACACACACACACACACACACACACACACACGTACGCACGCAAGCACGTACACACACACAATGCGATGTGACAAGTTGTGATGAAATGTGATTTGACGACGGAAAGTCACATTTGAATCTTGTTTTGTAGACGGGTAGACAATAACACCCGCTTTTACACTTTGAACGTTTTTCACTTAACTGAATAAAAAAAAAAGGGGGGGGGGGGGGGGGGGGAAGAAGAAGAAGAGAAGATTAATTCAGCAAAAACTGTTTTCTCAACTAATAAACAGATTAGGCGACATATTGTTTATATTTGAATAACGCTGACAGAAAACATTCACAATATCGATTGAGAAAGAGAGGGAGACAGACAGACACACAG
>OY757547.1:21147905-21197905 GCA_963584105.1 Alviniconcha strummeri
ATATTTACGACTTAAAATCAGTGTTCAGGGGCCCTTTAAACGATTAATGAGACAGCGCGACATCTTATATTCGAGATAATCTATTGCTTTTTTTTGTTGATCTGTAACTTCCGGCAACTCATCAGTCTTTCTCTGTCAGTTCTAATGTGCAATAGTGTGTTTTGTCACTGGAGTGCGGTTTTGGGGCTTTCCACATATTCGTTGTAACACACACACACACACACACACACACACACACACACACACACACACACACACACACACACACACACACACACACACACACACACACACCTCAGTTGTTGCTTTTAAGAAAACTTTTTTCTTTTTCTTTTTGTACCTAAAATTCAACCTCTTACTAAATAAGGTGCCAGTGTGGTCATTGCAAAATGTGGACAGCGCAGAAGGAGAAAGAGAAGAAATGCTGCCATTTTGCAAAGCTGGAGGAAGGACAGAACTGCATCACTGCCCATGAGGGTGTATTTGTCAACTGTCTTTCCAGGTATTACAAGTTCTTCTTCTGTTTAGTGACAACAATCATCATGTTGAATTGTTTTGGCACGGGGGGAGGGGAGGTTTTTTTCTATTACATAAATAAAAACATGTGTGTATTATCTTATTAACATCATTTACAGCAACACTATTAACACAATGACATTAACACATTGTAACAGACTTGCAAGTGTTGAATTAATTGTGTTCATTGTATAACAATTAGGTACAGCATTGATAGCACCATAGTGCTGTTGAAGCAGGATGTCAGGGGGGAAATGGGATGAGTTCTGGCACCTGGAACCACACATGTGTATTTTTCACGCATATTTTCATACTTATCCAAACCAGTTAAAACTTTGTATTATTCCTAAATATGTCAAATAGACCACATACATACCTTTGGCCATGTGCCAGATGTCGAAATAAAGCAGGATCGCTGGTTCATGATCTTTCATGTGCTTCTTCACACTCGCATGTCGGTCAGTGATAAAGTGAGTGACTGTGCCTTGTTCCATCACGATCTGGAGTGCCAACCTTAACCCTCTGAGTTCCATGGCATGTGATTTTTCACCTCATTGCTCTGAAAGAAAAGAGAACAAATATTTTTTTTTTTTACAAAACAGTCATTTTTAAGACTATTCCTCTCCCCCGCACCCAGTGACAAGACAAAGAATATGTGTGCGCACACCACTCAAGTCCAGACACACACAGGCTGTGATGTGCAACATGCAAGCTTTGAGACTTGTCTGTACCCCGGTATTCTCATTTGTGGGATTTGTTTGCTATGTCAATCTGACAAAACTAACAGGGTGTTTTCAACATGCTGAATGTCAATTTTCTCTGTGTGTGTGTGTGTGTGTGTGTGTGTGTGTGTGTGTGTGTGTGTGTGTGTGTGTGTGTGTGTGTGTTTTGTATGACTTATTCTACTAACTGCCAGTGTTGGAGTCATTCCTAAACTGATTAGGGCATACATTATCATGAAGAAAGTCATTCTTTTAGGCCATTAGATTTAAACAATGAAAGGGACCAACAGCTGAATTGATAAGAAATACAATCTGTTATAAACAAATGATGGAATACCTTCACAAACACAATGATCTTAATGATTTTTATTCTTCTATGTATTAAATATTTCACTGACATTTCTGGCTTTTATCTTTTGGTTTTACACTCCATTGGCCTTGCACTAAATCACACAACAACAAAACCTTACTTGCACAAATTCCGTGTGAAGAACCTCTGATGTCTCTGCATCCATCAGGGTGTAGCTTCCATACTTGGCACAGTGGCCTGCTGAATCGCACCTCCCATCTCCAGCCAGCTTGATGTTCTTTCCCCACCGGGCCATGAAGAGGTGTCCCTGGCACCTCTGCGGATGGAGGGAACCAGGCAGGAGACCTGCAGGCTGTTGAAGGTCTGCGAGCTGAAGCAGGCAATGTTTGCATGCACAAAGACATTCAACAATCCTGTAGGGGAGCTGGCTGTAAAAAAAAAAAAAAAAAAAGAAAAAGAAAAAAGGCAGCTGCAGCCAGGACCTGGTTCCCAAGAGGCAGCCTGTAGGAAAAGGGATGGGAATGCCAGCGGAACTTGTTCCCACAGAAGCAGTGACAGTGGAACTTGTTCCACATTCCTCCTTTTGCACAGTGCAGGGTTTGCTGCACGCCCGGCATATGCTAAGCAGTTCCAGGGGTTTGTCTCAAACACAATAAGTTTTCTCTCAGTGAATGGGCTCACTGTGTCCAGATCATCTGCTAGAGTTTGCCTGCACAGCACAAGTTAGTTAGTTAGTAATTGGATTTTAATGTCGACTGCACAGGTCACCTCAGGACAATCAGACTCTGCCATAAGCGAAAACATATTTCAAAACTTTTCTCATATGATAAACCCTTTCTCAAGTCAATCCACAAAACCAATCCCTACACAAACATAAAGCATACATGTATACACAAATATAAAACACATTTTCAAAGAATTAGTCCCTTCAATATTACCCTTGTTAAATGAAGGCAGAGCAGCAATACTGTACAAATGCAGTTGTCTCATTGACTCGTATCTGGGATGCGACAGTGCAAGGGAGACAACCTGCCCTAGGCGGGTTTCCCAAGTTTTTCCCTTGGTGCTGGCTGCTGTGTCTTGTATGAATCCACAGCTGTGGCCGTCAGCTCCCACACCGGAGAAGAGTCTACATTGGGACAGGGAGGAGTAATGGGCATTTGGGAGTATAATGGTGTACCACTGAAATGAGATCTAGTGATGGTCAAATGTTGGTAATTTGATGATGTCGATATTTTGATGACCAGAATGCTTCATACTTATTGGTGACATATATTTGTCTAAAAAGATACAGTGGAGTCCATTAATAACGACAACTGTAATAACGAGAACACTGTAGTAACGAGACATTTTTTACTCCCCGTTTTTTATCCTTCTTAATCTTTAAGAATAAACCATTGGGTTTAACGAGAGTTAGTGGATATCATCTCGGTAATAACGAGAGATTTTCTATCCTTCCTGGTCACAAAAGTTCTCGCCACTCGCCCACCCCCACCTCGTCGTCAAGTTCCCGGTAGGGCACATCTCGTGGTGGCCGGTAACAAAGAAAAACAACGAAAGGCGCGTCCTTGTGCGGTGTGTAATCCCCTCTCTCCCTCCTGTCATCTTCGTCTGGCTCGAGTGCGCACGGTGCCGTTGGCGTTCTCGCACCGCACGTAGGCCTAGTGTGACGCAACCCCCATCGCATTGCAAGCCGCGCAGATAGTCATGTGATGATACTGACGACACGCGTGTTGTGTTTAGGCCAAGCCTGTTCAGTCTAAGCTTGATTGCTACAGTGATCACATCGCTCTTCAGAGTTGATAGAGACTAGATCCAGTCAGTATTTCGCGGTCTAAGAGATGGCACCTAAAAGAAAGCGGATTACACTTGAGACTAAAGTAGCAATCATTGAGGCAGTGGAAAGAAAAACAAAGACGAATGCACAGATTTGTAGAGAATTTGATCTACCATCAAGTACTCTCTACACGATCTTGAAAGAGAAAGAAAAGATCATGAAAGCTCATAACAATGGCGACTTTGACTTTGACTTTGACCGGAAAAGGCAGGCAGTAGAGCTGATGATGCAAAAGATTGGCGTCTAAAAAGAAACACACACACACACACACACACACACACACACACACACACACACACACACACACACACACACACACACACACACACACACACACACACACACACACAAACCATACCAGTCCTGTATCCACAGCTGCGTTGGATTGACCACGCATCAATTTAGCAGAATCAAGGGACACTATCGATTAATTATGAACACATCGACGGCGACGGTGCCAAGATTATTTCCCTTTGTTTCCCTTGGTAAATTCGTCATTTAGGAATTACGAGAACTCGGCAATAGCGAGAAAATGTGCCTGGGCCGTCCGCTCTCGTTATAACAGAGTTTCACTGTACCTGTTCTTGTTGCCTAGTGTTTAGGCAAACTTGGTGTAACGATGCTGCAATATTGATGTACATGTCATTACTACTTAAATAACGTGTGGCCACATATATGTGGATGTCAACACGAGTCGGGATGTTCCTGCCAAGGCTCGGAATTGTACGCAATTAAAACAGGACCACCAATTGTTAAGCTGTTTAATTTTTGGCTCTTTATGAATAAAGTTGCCCTTTTTTACTCACAGCTGTGTGTTGACTTGATGTGTGGCATAAAAGGTTTTATGTGAATGAAAGAACATAAAAGAGCACATAAGACTAGAACATGTTGGGATTATCAACCATTCAGTCTATCTATACCAGATTAAAGAAACAAGAAAACAAGGAATGTACACTTGAAAACAACAAATCCAAAAAAAAGGTCTATAAATGTGTAATGGCAAATAGCAATGCCCAGAGTTCAGGAGCCGTGTGAAAGTCGAGGTGGCCGTCCTGGGCTTTCCGTCCTAATGAGCCTTACAGTTTCTGTGGACGTAAAGAACACTGAACCATGCTTCGGCCTTGGTCACAGTTTGTCCCTAATATGTCAACCGACATCCGAGGACGTCGGATGTAGAGCTTCATGCTCTACATCATCATCATACCAACTTCATATGGCAGCAGTCTGCTCCTACCACCTACCAACTGTCACCTAGCTGTTCAACAGGAGCCATAGAAAAGCCTAACTCTTAATGAAAATGTTGGGGTTTCTGGAGAGAAAAAAAGTCAATAGAATGGACCATTGGCAGAAAAAATGACAAGACAGACAAAGCAAGAACAAACGAGGAGGCAGGAAAGGGGAACCAATGACAGCCCTGAGATTCCAGACAGGGGTGACATCAGACATCCCTGGCCTCCCTTCAGGAACAGCACATGGTTTTTAAATTAACAGCTGACTGGCACGTTTGAAACAGAACAAAAAGTGTTGTTTTTTGTTGTTGTGGTTGTTTTGTTGTTGTTGTTGTTTCCTCGCCGGCGATGGGAATATCAAAAAGTTTGAAAAAGTGACCGAGTACAAATATCAAGGAACAGTCTTAGACATCAAGCTGAATTTTAACAAAAAAACACCGATTCTATTCACAAAAGATGTCAGCCAAGAATATTTACATCTCTTAATGTCAGTGCTGCTGTTTTACGCACTTTCTATCGGAGTTGTATTGAATCAGTTTTAACATTTTCGTTCCTGTGCTGGTTTGGAGGCTTGAATATGAAAAGCAAAAAATTTCTGAATTAAGTGGTGAATGTGTGTGGCAATGCTGTGGGTGAAAGACAAGAACAATTAAGTCTGTTGTATGAATGTCGTGTGGTACGGAAGGCTAGGGTGATTGTGGATGACAACAGCCATGTCCTTGCTAAACATTATGAGCTTCTTCCATCTAGTAGACGACTTCACGTACCTAAATCTAATCTGCAGTCAGTAGCATTTCTGAACAGATAAATCCGTTCAAACGTCAGAGTAGTATGTGTGTGTGCGAGAGAGAGAGAGAGAGAGAGAGAGAGAGAGAGAGAGAGAGAGAGAGAGAGAGAGAGAGAGAGAGAGAGAGAGAGAGAGAGAGAGAGACTGGGATATAAGGGTGGGTGTATGTATGTGTGCGTGTGGATGTGTGGGAGGCGGTGATATGGTGTATGGGTGTGGGTGTGAAGGCGGACAGGATGAGAATAGTGATTATACTTGTGCCGAGTATATAGCCTATTAATCATATTTGAATGTGTGAGCTACTGTTTATTTTATAGCGCATTTCTGTAACCAATATTATTCTATCTAATAATGTTTATGATATCGGTATTGTCTGTTGTTGCGCGCTCTTAAATTTTGAATCATTTATACATGGTAATTTTCTTTCTTTTTTCTTCTTTTAATTTTTTTAAATTATTTAATTAGTTCTCTCTCTCTCTCTCTCTCTCTCTCTCTCTCTCTCTCTCTCTCTCTCTCTCTCTCTCTCTCTCTCTCTCTCTCTCTTTTTGGGGGGGTTGGCTTGCTTGTTCCTTTAAATGGAATAAAGAAGTACTTAGTTTGACCTGATAAAATTAATAGAAACGGCGGACTACCGACAAACCTAATGGTAAACACACCACCAAACCACAACAGTCAGAACTACTCTGCAACAAATAAATAATGGGTGCGAGTTGAGCGACTCAAAAAGTTTTGTCATTTAATTAAAGTATGGAATGCATAAATACTCACACACAAAAGCAATAGCATAATAATACATCACTGCACATACTTAGTCATACAAAACAAAGTGAAACTGACACACACTGAAACACAAACATCCGCACTCATAGAGTCGCCAGCACGCGCGCGCTCGCATTGACGCGGCACACACACACACACACACACACACACACGCACGCACGCACGCACGCACGCACGCACGCACGCACGCACGCACGCACGCACGCACGCACGCACGCACGCACACATACACACACACACGTGTTCACAAATTTCCGTGCACGCGCCCACACACATACACGCACGCACACCAACTCCCACACACACACTTAGGCGGATCGTGCGCACTTGTGCTGGCGTACACTAAATGCCCCCCACTCCCTACCCCACCCTAGCAGCTCACCCCGAAGGGAAAAGAAAAAGGAAAAACAAATAATAATAATAACAACAACAACAACAACGGCCAGCCATGTGCCGGAGCTTTTTTGTCAGTCAACGGATCGAATTAACTGGAAATTTTACGAAGTCTGTCGGCATCTAAAATGATTCAGCCCGGTCAAATCTCAATACGCTCTAAGTCAGGGTCAGCACGTTCCCCCCTACATCCGCTTTGAAGGAGTTGTAGAACTTTGTAGTCGACTCTGATTGGTTGTCGCTGTGCGACAGCGAGATAAACGAAAGGGGTCTATTGACCTAAGTGGTATGTGGACAGGTCAGTTTGACTTGAATGCAGTGGTTTAAGTCTAAAGTTACACGCGTTTTACAAGATTAGATATCCAACAATGGTAATCTGGAATTAAATCAAAAGAAATATAGTACAATTATCGAATGTTTGAAGACGTGTTTGCACCTGAAGTTTTTTTGCAGATTTTACAGCTTAACATACACATTTTGTACCTTTTAGAAAATGGGCGGGGATAGCTCAGTGGTTAGAGCATCGGACTCGTGATTGAAAGGTCGCGGGTTCGAATCCCTGCTGGAACGGCGGGAGAATTTTCTTCTCCAGGGTCGACTTTCTGTGCTGACTCTTATTTCGGTATCCGTTCCACCCCCGTGTTACCACAGTAGCACGTAAAAAATCCCGGTCATTCTGCCAAAAAGTGCTGGTGACAGGTTACAGCTAAACGCGCATACACCTTACGTATGTGGATTTTATTGAACCGTGCTTCGGCATTGGTCACAACTTGTCCCTAATATGTCAAATGACATCTGAGGACATTAAGCATCAACTCATCATCATCATCATCATCATCACCTTTTAGAACACGAAACCATAGTCTCCCAATTCAAAGGGGACGAGTAATGAACTATCTGTTTCTGGTCACAGTTCAAATCCCTCCACTCTCTCTTATGGTGTACCCCAAGGATCCTGTGACCTGGACCCGATCCCTACATCATTTTTGTTCGATTGTTCTGATGAGATTGTTCCAGCGCTTACCCATGTTGTAAATGAATCATTGCTCTCAGGCACATTCCCAACAGTATTTAAACATGCAGTCGTCAAACATTTTCTCTTTTTTTAAACGCTGACTTGACCCAAATGATCTCAGAAACTTCAGACCTGTTGCAAATCTGTCTTTCTTTTTTAAGTTGTTTTCTGTTTCTTCTCTACACACAGCCACTCTCACAAATCACTGAGTTTCCCATGGTGAATTTGCCGATGATAGCCACGTGTACAATTCAGTGCCACGTGAACATCTTCGCTCTCTGATTAGCAATATGCAGTCATGTGTAGCTGATGTGAAAGTCTGGATGACGCAAAACAAGTTACAACTGAACAATGGAAAAAGAAAAAAAACTGAAGAAAAATGAAAGAAAGAAAACAAACTGAAAAAACAACAACTAAAAACTAAAAACAAAGTTAGTTTTTTTTAAGTTTAAAAAAAATAAATGAATCACTGCTCACTGATCCTCAAAACTCGCCAAACCTTCCACTTTCAATCGTAATCGGTGAAAGTGAAATTCAGTTGTGAGCAAGTGCTCTTTGTATACGTTTTACATTAATCCCGCCCCGCTTAACGGATCAACGCAATTTCATTACTGTACTGTTAGTAACCCGGGAACCGGAGCAGACGACGCTTTTGTTTTGAAGCGCGGCGTGTAGCGTAACGCCACATGGCCTTCGCACAGCCGACTAGCGATAGCCGCCAGCGCGCTATTTTCAAATCTGTTTTCTCCCTTAATATTTTGACCGCTTGTTTGTTTACCTACTCTTTGTTCACCTAGTCCTTTTTATGCACTAATCCATGTGTAAAATAATTTGGCATCTTAGAATGTTTATCTAACGTTTATTTAGACGCAGGATCGAGCTTAATCAGTAGCCGATGCCTTGATGAGTTGATGCTTAATGTCCTCAGATGTCAGTTGACATATTAGGGACAAGTGACCAATGCCGAAGCACGGTTCAATAATTCTTTACGTCCACGGAAACCAGAAGGTTCGTTAGGACGGACAGCTCAGGACGGCCACCTCGACTCTCACACAGCTCCTGAACTATGAGCCGATGCCTTTCTAGGTCCATTCTTTCTATAACCGTCGTCTGCATGGCGTGCTTTGTTTAGTACTAGTGAATAGTAGTGAAACGTAGTTTTGATTCGATTAAAGTATATCTGTGTCGATCAATACTTTGTCGTATAGTATTTTGCTTAGCTGACTTTATTTTCGGTGTTTATTTTGGGTTGAAATTAACTTATTAAGTATTGTGTACTGTAGAAGCTAAGTTGTATTCATAGACTACTTAATATCACTATCAGCGCTGCTGCGACTAAGATAACGCTCCCCAGGCGAAAGTTCGCACCGATTGTTTTAGTGCTAGTCTTTGAGTTTGTCTTGCTTCTCTTACAGAGCGTTGTATTGTAATTTTTATGTACCATTTTAACCGTGGGAGCCTGCACTTTATTCTGATGTAAGTTTTATTGACATTTATATTTTGTACATTGTGTTAGTTGTGATTTAGTTGTACGAATCTGTTTATAGACAGGCGCAAGGCACGCTTCCCACTCTTGTTGTAAATAAAGTAAGTCATGTGTGTACATTTTGTTTATACGGTTTAAAAGATTGCAACTGTAGCTTTTATTTGATGTTTTTCATGTTTTAATTGGTTTAGTTATTGTAGAGGAAACTGTATTTGTGCGGGCCAAGGAAACACAGTTGTCAGCCATTTTGTGGTCCAGAGGGCCGTTTTGATTGTAGCGATAGTGTGTGTTTCTTGCGGCCCGCGCCGTTCTTTTATCTGTGCGTGCGAGTGATGATTTTGGGTGTGTTGAAAATTTCACTTTACCCACCATGAGAAATACGGTTGAGGCTACGAAACCCTTGTATTGTCACGTCTTATCTTACCCACCCCAAACCAACGTCTGACAGGCTCGCGATTCAACTGATTACAAACACTGTTTCAGTTGTTATCAGACGACGGAGCTTAAACAGTCAGGATCCGTTTCCCTCAGCGCCACGACAAACACACAAAACGTGCGGAAGACAAAGGGAGACGTGGTCTCGATAGCATCTTGTGCACAGGGCGATTCTTCCGGTCCACTGACCAACAATGACACTCGGGTTTCCTCTGACCACTCTTGCTGCTCTGCTGTTGTTCAGCAGCTTCGTGCTGGGCGGTGAGGTGTTTGGTTGTTGTGGTTATTTTCCTCTTTGCTTGTTGTTGGGCTGTGTGTGTGTGCGCACGCGCGCGCGCGCGAGCGTTCTTAACAGCATCGACACAACGCTTTCACTCATACTGCTATTAACATTTTGAGCAGGAAAACAGTAGTCTCTAAAATTGCATAATTATGCACACACACACACACACACACACACACACACACACATACACACACACACACACACACACACACACACACACACACACACACACAGGGGGAGAGAGACACACTCACGCACACTCATGCACACACTCACACTGGTAAAAACCTGAGTGTATTACAGACACGTGCCCACGCACGCACTCACGCATGCTTGCACACACACACACACACACACACACACACACACACACACACACACACACACACACACACACACACACACACACACACACGTAGCCATCTTACTGGCTCTCAAAACGTCCAACTGCTGATGGCTCAAATAAAACTTTAACCGATCAGTTCTTGCGAGTGGGATTCGCAGTGTTCATTTCCTTCCATTTGGCTGCTGTCAAAGAGTACAGAGGCTGCATGTTTACATCTGACCCTCCTAAAATAAACCTCTTCAGTGCTCTTCAAAATGACACTACGTCGGCTTCAGAACAGTCGGTGGGTGCACAGAATATTTCTGTTGAGCCTTCTGATTCTAAATATACTGGGGAAAAAAGTATCGAACACAAAAATGGAAAGGGAATTTAAAAACGTGACGTCATGTTTCACATGTCATCGACAGCTCAAAAGCCCCGCCTCCCTCCCCCCGCCCCCGTCTGCCCCTGCCTGCCGCCCCTCCGCAGCTCAAAACAACAATGACGTCAATAGAAAGAAGAAGGAACATGGAACAGAATCAAAAGAAACAAAGAGACTATCTGATCTGCCTCTTGTGGCTATCCTACATGATTCTGTACTAAATGGCGTGCAGGGGAAAAGATTAGGAATATCCTATATTTGACTGGCACCAAGTATTATTTTTTAAGATTAGTAATTATTTGTCCTACATACATTTCAATTGTTAATATTTTTGTTGTTGTTTTGTTTTGTTGTTGTTGTTTTTTGTATCGTACTAAATACTTTTTTCATAGTGTAGTCTGCCGTGACCAGCATTATGAAGAAATCTAGTCAGAATGTGAAGATTTTTCAATGGAATTCCAGATCGATTTCCACAAATCTTTTAGCCTTTGGTTTAAACAAAGTTTATTTACATTCATGAAAATACGGACAATCAAAACCATTGTATGAGCATTAAACAAGCTAGGCTTATAGTAAATGCTCACAAACATAATTGACTAATTAATTCATTTTGCAACAACGGGTATGTATGATTATATTAAACAACATGAAAACAACAACAAAAATCAAGAGAGAGAGAATGCTCTTATGCGCTGCCAGTAGCTATTTAATTGAGTTTGTCATTCCATGGCAAAACGGCCGGACTGGGTAATGAAGTCTTGGACAGTTTGAATATTAATGAGTTCATATTGTTTGATATGTTTGGATTCCCTTGCAGGAGAGTAGTAATGTTGAGCAAATTTGCAGGGAGTCTGAATATGGTGTTTTGACATACGTGTGTAAATCGTGGGCAGTGTAGAATGTAGTGTTCAGATGTTTCTTTTCTTTCTCCACAATCACAAGAGCTATATGTTGTTAAGTGTCTGTTTAATAGGTCGTAATTTAGGTCGCTTATTCCAAGACGGAGTTTGCAATGTGTTATCTGTGCTTTTCGACTACCGTTGTAAAAGAAAGGCGGGGATTTGTGTCATTTCTGGAGAGTGTTTAACTTGACTAATTGATTCTGTTCGCTGTATGTTTTCCGGTTAATTATTCCACGTTGTAGTTGTCGATGGGAAAAATGATTGCCTGTAAGTCTCAGTCTTGTGTTTTGGTACCTGTCGTTGGAGTGGTCGTCGTCGATGGTATGGACTGGTTGAGGAAACAAGTGGGGATAAATGTTCTTTCAAGTAAGTCGGGGTATTTTCTTGAACAATCTTGTGGTACATATAATTTTGTGTGTGAAGCGTCTTTCTCGTAAAGTCGTAAACCCTGATTCAGCGTATAGTTTCTGGTGACTTGTTCCGCGAACAGCACCTATAATGGTTCTTATTGCATCGAGGTGTAGACTTTCCAGTTTTAGCCTTTGAAAATCATATATCACAAAGTAATTACTGTATTTTAGCATTGCAGTCTCTCAATGCTGAAAAAAGGAATCTCCCAAGGATGACAAATTATTATTATCCGCCACTGTGTAACAGTAACAAGACTACAAAGAAGGTGCAAACAGCAATATATATTCGCAGTGACCTTGTATACACTATTTCCATTTCATCACCAATAACAAATGCATTGGAAGAAATCTATGCTACTACTGCGATGGTTAAAATTAATGAACAGACAACGCTTAATATCATCTCTGTGTACTTTCCAAATGGGCCAAAAGGTGACAACACAGACTGGCTAAAAGACATTGCACTGTCAAACAAGAGTTATGTGATTGTGGGAGATTTCAACGCCCATGCATCTTTTTGGGAAAACGGATGTACATCAATGACTTGTAATAGACTTGTTGAAAATATTGTGGTCTCTAGTTTATGTATACTAAATGATGGAAGAATTACTAACATACCAGATGTTTCCACACATAAACAACTGCTATAGATCTTTCTCTTGTTATACCTGATCTTGCAGTGAACTGTAAATGGTATACAGAAGATGTTTGTCTGGGAAGTGATCATCTTTCCATTATAATTAAGTTTAATGAAAATATAAAAGATGATGAACCAGAATATGAGGATAAAATTCCCAAGTTAAAATATAAGCATGTTGACTGGGAAGCATATCAGGTATTCCTTCTATCTTCTGACATTAATTCCATTATTAATGAAGATATAAATATGTACTATTCAGATTTTACCTAGACAATTTTATTAGCAGCTGAACAATCCATCCCTAGAATTAAACATAAGAAAATTAGAGAACAGTCTGGAAATCCATGGTGGAATAAAGTTTGCAAACAAGCGGTATCCCAAAAAGGGGAGAAATTCAAGAAATGGTTAAAGAATAAAACAGAGGAAAAACATTGTGAGTATGAAAAGTGCAAAAATACAATGCAACAGAGTAATAGCGCAAGCCAAAAAGTATCACTGGACGGAATTCTGTAAAAGCGAAGTATTAGAATCTAAAGACATGTATAAAGTATGGAAAAAAAGTTACAGAAGTGAAAAATTGGTACAAGTTAGGAGCGTATCCTATCAAATTAGATAATAATGACTTTGCAAGCGGACAAGATAAAGCAGAAGCATTTGTAAATTTGTTTGCAGAAAATAGTTTAACATCAAATCTCAATCCATCGATTATCAAATTTAGAAACGAAGAAGAACAAAAAGAAGAATACAATGACGCAATTCCAAACCAGTGTCATTACTTGAATTCCCCATTACAGTATGATGAATTTATAGAGACCTTGGAGTCTTTTGCATCAAATTCGACAGCAGTTGGAATTGATGGTTAATCACTTATCAAATGCTGAATCATTTGCCTGATAGTTGGAAACAGTTATTACATGCATTTTACCAAAAATGTTGGTTAAATGAAACTCTTCCTAGTATCTGGAAGCAGTCAGTAATAATCCCGATTCTAAAACAAGGCAAACCAAAATCAGCTTCAGACCAATTGCACTCACATCACATGCTGATAAGATAATGGAAAAGATAATACTCAAATGGTTGCTACATTACTGTGAAACAAATGACATAATCCCTGCTATTCAAGCAGGTTTTTAGGAAAGGAAGATGTACAACTGATCATTTAGTTGGAAATCTGTTGCATTTCCACAAGTCATATTAAAAAACAGTTTTCGAGGAGAAAAAGTAATCTGGCCACTTTTTATTTTTATTATTTTATTTTTATGTTAAAAAGGCTTACGACAGTGTGTGGCATGCTAGACTACTTTATAAACTGAAAAATATAGACATAACTGGTATGATGTTTTAATATTTAAAAAAAAATCTTATCCAAAAGATGTATTTGTACTCGAGTAAGTAAGACATATTCATCTAACAAAACAATTGATATTGGTATTCCACAGGGCTCAATTATTGCACCTCTCCTATTTAATATTATTATACATGATCTCCCAAAAGTATTATCAAATAACACATGTGGCACATATGCAGATGATATTGCTATTTGGGTTAACACAACTCTTAGAAAGCATACAAATAAGAGGGTGGTAAATCATGTACAAAAACTATATCAATCGGAAATAAATAAACTAACTACTTACATGAAGGATAACGGTTTTGAATTACCACGGGAGAAGACGTGTTTAATGCTTTTTAATAATAGAGAAAACCCGAAAAGCTTACCTCAAATAGAACTAGATGGTCAGTTATTAAATTACAAAAACAAAATACAAAGTTTTTGGGTTTGTATATAACTACTAACTACACATTGAAAATTTAATAAATAAAGCCAGAAAACGACTGAATTTTCTTTTAAAAAATAGCACACAGTCTTGGAGTCAGGACACAAAAACGTTATTATGTTTATCAATATCTTTAGTGAGATCGAAATTGATTTATGGTCAGGAGGTATATTTTTCCGCACCAAACACACTCCTAAAGAATCTGCAAAGCATCGATAGCAAAGCAATTAAATTAGCCATTGGTGTTCCGGTGCATACAAATACCAGCAAATCTTACGAAAAAGCAGGAATGATATCTCTCTCCGAACAACGCAAATTGGCGATTTCAAGATATGTAATCAGAAGTCTTGCAGTCATTAATTCGGTCGCAGAATAAGTTTTCATAGATTCAAATAAAGACTATCCCAAGAGTGCTGGAAACATATCATCTATCCAGCCAATCAGAAATTATATAAATGATTTGATTAAAGAATGTAACATAGATATTAAATCAATTCCAGTTCTCCCTATATCACCTCAAATGCCACTGTGGGAACACATAAATGCCAAATTTGATAGTGGTTTTACTGATTTGAAGAAAAATGAATCTACAAACATTTTAGCTATACAAGTAAGAGAACATGTAAATAACAAATATCAAAATCTTATTAAGATTTTTACTGATGGTTCCGCTCTGGACTCAGACAGTGGAACAGGATTCGTTATTTCAGATTTAAAAGTGCAAAAATCTTTTTTCTTAGGGAAGGGTTTTCCATTTTTACATCTGAGTTATATGCAATATTAATGGCATTAAACTACATGCAATATTCACTTAGCAATATATAATTTTGTGATCTGTGTTGACTCAAAATCAGTTCTCTGTGCATTGAATAACTGGAACTGTAAAATGAGAGGGGATATATTTTATGAAGTAAAGTATTTAATACAAGGGTATTGGGATTGAGTTTCGTTGGGTACCGTCTCATTGTGGTCTTTATTGGAATGAAATACCAGACAAATTAGCTAAACAATATTGATTGATTGACTATACCGATGGTATTTTACATTTCTTCTTCTTAATCAAGAACACGGCGTAAATAATGAACGCTCGCAGTCGATTCAGTCCGCCATTCCAAACGGACACACCGCATGTAGCCCCCAACTAAAAGACCGTAGTACGCGGAAAAAAATAAGTGTTTCTCGCGCATAGCGCGCAGCTGGCAGTCCAGCTGCCGCTTAGTCCATACCTGAAGGTCTGATACTGTCACAGACCAGCGCTTTTCGACTGCCGCCTCCATTCCGAAATCATGGACCTATATATGCCAGTATATAGATCAAGTCCGTGTCTGAAATGGTGTCCTACCGCAGGGGCTTCACTCTTCCGGATTATCTCCCCTGTTATTTCTAGAAATCGTCTATTGGGCGAACATTTGTTTCAAGAACCTAGTTCGGGTTATTCGTCGAACCTTAAAAAATAAATAAAAAATAAAAAAAATAGGCGAATATTGTTCGTTCGCATAGTTCAGGAGCTGTGTGAGAGTCGAGGTGGACGTCCTGGCCTGTCCGTCCTAATGAGCCTTCTGGTTTCAGTGGACGTAAAGAATTATTGAACCATGCTTCGGCATTGGTCACAACTTGTCCCTAATATGTCAACTGACATCTGAGGACATTAAGCAACACTTCCCCACCAATATTATTCGTTCTTAACTGAGCGAACTTTTGCTTCGCGAACCTAGTTCGGGGTATTCGCCGAACTGTGACGAAGCTCTGTTCGGGGCCCAAAAAGCTTCGCTCAACATGTGCTGGGAATATTCGCACAGTTCGGAGAGTCTGCCTCTGGTTGGTTGAGAGCAGAGAGCTCTCCTGTGAACAAGGAAGAAAGAGAGAGAAAAAATGGATGACGGTGTCGATACTTCACTCACTCCGAAAGGGAACTGACCTATTTGTTGACTTGGGGAAGGCGCAGCCTTTTCTCTGGGATCCAAGCAGTTAGTTGAATCGCCCTGTGAGCGATGATTAAAGAATATTGACTGGACTTGACTGGACTTCAGCCTACATTTTGGGTCGTGCTGTCTGCTGCGCGTCTGCCGCAAGTTCGGGCCGAAGCTTGCATCTCATAATAAGCCAGTTAAGAACGAAGTATAGTTAGTCTAACCCAGAGATTGTCTCAGGTCGAACTGTCTAAACCATGTTCGGCGAACTAAAAGTTTAACTAAGAAACGAATTATATTTCGTCGAACTGTCCGAAGTATGTCTGGCGAACAGTTTGCCCAATTAAGAACGGGCTTAAGCCAAGGCGATATATGTTCAAAACAAATAATAGTCTTATCTGGTGCCTTTCTATGGAACAACCTCTCTCTGATAGTCAGATCTTGTCACACATTCAGCTCCTTTCGAGCGAACACTTGTACACCTTGAAGCAGATACATAACGTGAATTACGAGAGAAAACTGCTAGGGGGAGACAGACAGACAGACAGAAAGCGAGAGACAGACAGACAGACAGACAGACAGACAGAGACAGAGAGCTAGCGGTTTTCGGGTGACTGCATGTAGTCACTGTTCATCTGAGACCTACGTTTTACACCCTTCAGTTCCGTCCAGTTCCCGTGTCTTTCCGAATGCTTGCGCGAATGCTGCATGGTATATAGTTTGTGCTAGGTCCACAGACACAGAATAATAGACTGCTTTACTGGTAACTCTTATTCAAGGAACACTTGAAGCTACTGTGCGGAGTGATGTCCCCTGAACGTTCACCCCAAAGTTCCAACCGCGAACCAGGTTGATAGCGAATATGCCGTGTTGTGCGGCGATCAGTTGGTCAAAACGGACACTGAAAGGGTCAGATGGAATGGCTACTCCTTTAATTGGCATGCCAAGTGGTTCGTCGTTACACTGAACTCTTAAACCGAATATTATTCAAAGAAAAATACTGACGTTTTTCCAGCTGTCTGACGTAGATCTAGACGCAACATCGGCGAAAGCAGAAATCAGGAGAAAAAAAGAAGAAAGAAAAAAGAAAGAAAAAAAGTAACTACGGGTTGTTGTTCGGACAGGCTGTCACACACTGTCGAAGCGTGCTCATCACAAACATCGGACTGCACACCATCACTACCATGGCCGGAACTCCTCAGCTTCAATGCCTGACCACCTGTAAGTCCGGTTGTTGTGTCTTTACGTTCTTTATTCACCACCTTTTACAATAAAGAAAGTACCTTTTTCCCTCTTCGATTACAATTATCATACCTGAGCTACAGGGTCTTTGTCTTAAATTTGAATGTGATCAATTACAAATGTGCACAGCAAGGAAATTATTGATCGCGTGTGTCTGTGTGCGTGTTCGGCAGTTTATAGTATATTTTTTCTGTCTTTCGTGTATGCGTTTTGTTCAATTTTTCTGTACTAAACGCGTGCGTGCGTGCGTGCGTGCGTGTGTGTGCGTGTGTGTGTAAACTATAAGCCAAGGTGATTACCACTACTTCTGTTTTCCGCTATGCACATACAGACTTGGTCACCATCATCACCGACGATCGTGCTCGGGAGGCAAGAGTAAGCCTTTTCGAAGTCTTATTTCTGAGTTGGTTTGTGAATGCTGTGGTACTAATAAAAGAGTTATTGACACACAGTGTCGGAATGGGGTGGGGGTGGGGGTTGCTAAGAAAACATGATCACAGAAAAAGGACAAGTGTGAGAGCTGAGACAGACTTTCAGTAGTTGAATTCACACAAACGGGTCTGTGCAAAGTTTTGCTCTGAGATACATTCATAGATTGATGCTTTCTAGAACCTGATCACATGAACACACGCTTACCAAACTAAACAATACCCAAAAGACATCACAGCTGATGTGCCTGCTTTGGCGATTAACTGGTCTTTTTTTCTTATGTTTCATTTTTCTTTCTTTTTTGCATAAAGTTGACGGGGAAGTGCATTGGTCAAGTTTGGGCTGTGCTATCTTCTTCAATGGTCATCGGCGGTGGTTGTTTTTGTTTTTGTTGTTGTTTGTTTATGTGTGTGACAGGTGGTGGTGAATGACGCCAGACTCAATATAAATGTGTGAACATTTATTGGTTGGGAAGAAAGCACGCTGTGACAAACAATAAACACAACTGTAGGTCCAGCCGAGCATACACCATTTACACATAATAATAATAATAATAATAATATATACATATAATGTTTTAGAAATCAAAATACAAAATTATAATATAGTACTAAGTCATTGTTATGCCTGTAACATTACATTGGAGCCTATGAACCAACCACATAGTACTGTCAATGAAATGTATAAAATCATAAAATGCACTAACCACAACAAGCATGAACTGAAGAAACATTGTAAACATTGTAAGCTAAAGCTGACGGAATAACCATTAGTGACACCGTTTGACACGGAATGGACACATTACATAACAACATCCATTAATAACGTCTTGCAATTACTCATATTGAAGCGTACTAAGGGACTGAGGGGTAGGTTGCAGGGAACATCTCGTCAGAGTATATGAAATAACTACATAATACTCTCTCAGTGAAATGCATACAACTCTAAGTGACATAAGTACTCACACAACAATTAATAAAACAACATACCATTCTAGAACTTAGTAATCCGAAACCACTATAAAACTAAGTAACTGTAGTAGTGACTTAAGATCAAGACACTAAATCAAGATGGCTACCACCTGTAAGTAAGGGGGGAAACATCACAAAACCATTGCTATGAACACAGTATGATGGACCTACCATAATGTCACAGCACAGTTCTATCAGTCCACAACTATCACTCATCTTGACTCGGGCACACGCTCAAGAGAGCGGAGAATAGCGCTATATAAGCGATCATCAATTAATCTAGATTAACCAGACAAACCAAAACAAAATAGGATAAGGACAAGTCATGAATGCTACACTGCCACTGAGTCAGTCAGCCAGGTGTGAAAGCCAAAAAAACAACTATGATTATAATTGTCTGGCCAGCTTGCATGCTATATATAGGTATACTGACACTTGACCTTGAAGAAAATACTTTATGAATGAGCAATGGAGCCCACATCCACAATTGTCAACAACCAGGCACTCTACTCTTGTAAGATGGCACTTGGAGTGACCAGTAATACAAATTCACAGTAGTCTATCATTGTAGCATACAGCTTCCACATATGGCAGCTGATAGTCTAGCCACCTGTCTTTAAAGCATTGCAACTTAGCAATATGTTACACTTTACACTTGACTGTCTTGCATGTTCCTTGCTAGATGTTCCCTTAAATTGCAAGTAAATTCGCATACTAGGCCTAGCCTAGTACCACACAGCCTACAGTATTGGACTGAGATTGACACATCATAGTGTTACTGTAATTCTCCTGCTGCTGACCACATCCTAAGTCAAAATGCATCACTCAATTTGGCCTTCCACCATGACATTATTCATAGCAGCAACATGACTGAATAAACAAAACAACCTGAACAAGTGGCAATGAGTATCTTCCTAATCAACACATGCATAGTATCATACATCAAAGCATAAACAACACAACAACTGAACAAATGGCAATTCAGCTTACTGGCAACGAGGCGATTTTCCCGAACTTGTGGCCGAAACACCGTCATGGACACTGGCCGACGAAACACTAAATCAAGATGGCTACCACCTGTAAGTAAGTAAACATGGTACTTAACGTCCACAGAAACCATGAGGTTTATTAGGGACTCGCCTCTTATTTATATCAGCTGGGCGGACCGCACGGACAGCATTGTCCAGCAAAATCTGTGCAGGCTGCCTGAGGCACTTCAAACTACTAACTTGTGTTTCTTCTAACTTTTGATCGGGCCCTAACTCAAAAAGTACTAAACACATTATAACGCGGTTTAAAATGCCAAAAGCTGCGGACCATTATCTTTTTATCTATCACGAATTATCATTGTTATCTAGTTTATCAAATGAAGCTAAAATAAGATTAACTCTGTCAGCCCAGCCGTGGAACAGCATTCGCAGCAATTAACCTCAAATTAATTAAAAACAGCACGACCTATACCCCGAAACACTATTATAGATTTGAACCTAGGGCCCTAAAATACACTAAACATTCACTATATACGCAGTCCTCCTACTCATCTACCTAAAAATCAAGAAGTAAGCCTGGATAACAAACACAAAATTCGGCGCCAGACTCAAAGTTCTGCAACCGATTAAATCTGCAAATCCCAAATCCATTTAATCTAAGCCCTGTTCCTACTCCTATGAAATATTTTGAAAGTCTACATCATAAATACTAGCTATAAATATATAAAATTATAATAAATACCTAATTTCCTAAGTTTTACATACTTATAAATAAATACGACATTTTCCATGGAGGTGGACGTCTGCTGCAGGTACGCTGGTGACTGCATGACGAGGCCTATGCTGCCGTTTACTAATAATGCTCGGCGATGGACGGAGGTGCAAGGTGTTGGGTGTCGTTTTTTTCTCAGCGTATTGGTCCGATGCTATTACAGGAAATACTTCAGACACCGTTTTATAATAATAATAAAAAGAAAAGAAAAGAAAAACATACCAGCCGGTGGCACGCAAAAAAAACAGGCGTAAACAGGTAGTAGTAGAATATCAATGTATGGTTCCGGTAAACCAGCTACTACCAATCAAAAACGAAGTATCAGGAACCTTTTCTTTTACTTGTCCAGCAACGGCTTTACCAGTTTCGTATCGCAGAGGTCAAACTTTGTGCACAGCTCTCTCCACCTGATCACCCAGGTCTATCAGCCGCAACCTGTGTTTACCCTGTCGGTCTCATGCCAATCGAGCTAAACGTTCTTTTTTGTTGTTGTTGTCCTCCGAAGATAAATGGTAGTAACTCCAAATGATCTCTGCTTTGTTTGCATAATCTTGAAGAAAAGAAGAAGAAAAAGAAAAAAGAAAAAAGAGAGAAAGAAAAGGAAAGGAACTATGAAAATATAAACATCACTGTTTCGTTCTCAGTTCTATGTTGCTTACACACCCAAAGAGACACTACTTTGATAGCAGACCACCAGGAGTGGAAGATTTTTACTTCCGAGAACAAATACAAACCGTTATAAAGCCTCGTTTTTACCCTCGGTTCTCAGTTTTTAATAAAAATTATACCAGTCATTAACTGAGTATGCGCATGCGTCAAGACGTCTGTTGAGGATGATCAGATTGAGAGAAAGGTGTCTAAGAGTGTGAATGTGCTTGTGGTTCATGATTTAGAATTACATGTATTGAGATATGTTCTTCGTTGTGCGATCGAATGACAGCTTTAATTTCCCACAATGGATTAATAAAGTGTATTGTTATTGTTATTGCTTTCATTCAGTGGGCTACTTGCTACTTCTAATAGCACATAAAATAATGTATTTATTATCTATTAATGCAACACACTGTCCAGATTTAAAAAAATAAGCATTAACAGAAATAATTTATACGTGACATGTACACAAAATTGAGAAGTTCCGGTATCCCATCAATGATATACTATAACGCGTGAAAGAGCTCGTGAAAACAATGTTAGTCACACTGTCTGGAAAAGCCCTCTTCTAAAATCGTTGTAAAATCAACGGCACTTTCAACCACAAAACGTTTAATGCAAATCATGTCCGTTTAACCACAAGAGAAGTTTAGCCTCGGAAGGAGAGTTCCTGTAAATTTAGCACATTTTGTAAATTCACCATTGTACCAACCTCATCCAAATTCACTTTCTCAACGAACCTTATCCAAAATGAAAAAAATGAAGAAAAAAAAAGAAAAAAGAAAAAATCCAGAACACAACATAACTACTTTTTTTTTTTTTTTTAAGGGAAAAAAAAGAAAAGAAAAAAAAAGGCACGGTCTAAACCAAAAACTATATGTCAGCTGAGCTTGCGGGTTTTTACTTAGTTTTTTCTTCTTCTTCTCCTTTCCATTTTCTGCCCTGGCATTACTCGTGTTTGACAGTCTTGCAAGTACGTGTGTGTCTGTACAACTCTGCCACTCTGCTGTGTCGGTGCACTTGCCCTTCTAGCTGTCTCTATTTTGTCCTGTGTCTCTGATGTGTTGGTACGTGTGTCTATACTTGTTTCTGTATCTTGTGGTATTGCTGGTGGTTGTATTTGCTTTCTCTCCTTCACAGCATGTTCTGTTCTGGCTTGTCAGTCTGCTTGTTTTCTGTGGCCTTGTTCTGTTTGTATTGTGCTTGTATGTTTCTTTTGTTCGCAAACCAGTCTGGTTCCTGTGCTTTCCTGAGGTGTCTGCGGTTTCTCCGAAATTCTTTCCCATCTTCTGTTTGTATTTGGCACGACCTGACGTCTACCTTACCTTGCACGATTGCTTTTGTCCAGCGGCCTGAGTGCGGTTGTTTGAACCTGACTGTATGCCCTGATGACAATGCGTCAAGAGGCACGGCACCTCTTTTGTAGTACTAATGATTTTTTAAATTTAATTTGATAGTTTTTACGTTTTGGTTTGACACAGTATTAGTGTATGCAGATTGAGAGAAAGGGGGCGTATGTCTAAGAGTGTGTATGTGCGTGTGGTTCATGATTTAGAATTATTGAGATATGTCCTTCGTTGTGCGATTGAAAGACAGCTTTAATTTCCCACTGGGATTAATAAAGTATATCGTTATTCTTATTGTTGTTACTGCTGCTGTTTTTGTTTTCTCCCTATCAGCTTGTTTTTGACATCAGTGCATGTCCGCGGTGTCGACAGTGTTTATGCCGATGGTAGCTATGTTCGAGTTCTCCTACTGAACAACCTTTGGCTTGGTGAGCTGTTCATGTTTTCGGATGGTATGTTTCGCAGCCAAGTATGGACTGGAACTCTCTTCCGTGGTTTTTCTAATCAAATTTTTGGCTGCTTTCACGGCATTTTCTGCTTTTCCATTGGATTGCGGGTATTTTGGTGAACTAGTAACATGTTGGAAACCCCAAGTGGTTACGAAACCTTCAGAACTACTCGACTGAAACGGTGGTCCATTGTCCGAGACTACTAGTTCGCCATGTCGCGCAATGTGAGCTTTGAGCTTGTAGCTAGATCACTTCCTCTGCAGCCTTGTCTTGAAGTCCGTCGACCTCAAAGAAATTCGAGGAGTAGTCAACTGTGACAAGGTAGCCCTTACCTGCGTAGTCCATCAGGTCCAGACGGAGAAAGAAGAAATCTTCCAGACTGATGACTGATATGGACCGTTGATATGGCGTCACATGTCTGGTATCGGATGACTCACTGGTGGTTCTTTGGTTTGGTTCTTTTTTTAATGTCTGACACGGTTAACACTGTGACAGAAACTTCTCCAAGTCTGTGTGGAGACCTGGCCAATAGACGCTCTTCGCAAACATCCCTGCAGTCCCGTGTGGCTCTTGTGGAGAGCTTGCATAATACTCTCTCTTGTCTTTCCTATCGCCGGAACTTGTTTTGAAGATCAGCCCGTTCAGTATAGACAACTCTTCTCTGAATGGAAAATACAGCTGCAGGTTTGCTGGCACCTCTTTCCTGTGTTCCGGCCAGTCTGATTGGATGATTTTCATCAGCAAGCATACAGAGATCTGGATCTTGCCTGGTTGCTGACTGTAGTTCCTCCGAAATAGAGACATGTTACGCCATATCAACGGTCCATATCAGTCATCAGTCTGGAAGATTTCTTCTTTCTCCGTCTTCATTCTTCTAGTGCTGTTCTGCTCTAATGCCCTACTCAGTGTATCGGCTACGAACATGTCTGTTCCCATCTTGTAGACTACCTCGTAGTCATATTTCAGCGCTCCCAACAACATGCGTTGAAGTCTTTTCGGCGCATTCAACAGACTCTTTTTGTGAATTGGAATGAGTGGTTTTTGATCTGGGCCCACTTCTGACATCATGTAACGGCTTTCGTCTTAACTCTCGCGTCCTGGTCCCCAAGCACAGTGCGCATGTTTCACAACGTTAACATTATTCCGGTAACTAGACCTTTTCTACCCAAATATAATTACTCAGCCACTATCGTGCCAGAGATCACGCACCCCAAGCGGCTGAACTGTTGGACTGCCTTCAGCTCTGTCTGTTCCATGGAGGTGCTGGGAGGGTGGTCCTTTTCTTGGAGTGCGGGCTGATGGAGAAATTAAATGTTTATGCACAACAGGTACTTTAGTTTTTGCTTTCAGTTTGAGCTTCTCGAGGGAGAGCCATGTTACCTCGCTCTTTATCGACAAAGAACAGAAAAAGGTTGCTTCGTGATGTATTGTATACATTTGACACACATACTGGCTTTGTTTATGACGTCACTGCTACATCCTCCTGGGCACAAAATGGCAGCCCTTCCGGTCCTGCTTTCGTGCCTTTCAAGCTTTTTTTTTTCTTTTTTTTTTTATTATTATTATTATTATTTTCTTACAAATGAAAACCAAATGACGATTTTTTTTAGATTTTTTTATATGCTGATTCAAAAATTATATATAAAAAAAAATCTTAATATTTGAACAAACATGATGCTTCTTCGGTTCAGTTCCTCTTTAAACATAATGCATCAATCAGTAACGATATTTCTTTGTTTATCCGCAATGTTTTTATTATTGTTTTGACCTAATGATGTTGCTGTTGATCACTTTTATAATTATATAGAAGGGATTTTTGGCTTTCTGTCCAGTTCCATACACAGTACGAACGAAAACGGGAAACTATGGGGATTCGGAAACAGATGATGACATAATCCTCAGTATTCACGGCATCGCCTGCGAAAGCGGAGGCTACAGCCTGGATAATCCAAAAAGAAATGACTTCGAACGGGGTCATCTAGATACCTTTACAATATACAGTCAGGATTTGGGGGAAGTAAGTTATTCTGTTTTCATGGTGCATGGAATTAAATGAGTCAGAACAAATCAATGTAAGGCAGCCGTTTTAAGGTGTCACTCCACGGTCGTGTTTTCGCGACTTTCAAAAGTGATATTTAACAAACAGAAATCCAGTGAAATGTTTTTCTCTGTGTCTGTCATTTCCTATGGATAGGGCCGGGCTGTGATGCTTCCTCTGTTCGGTTCCCCTTTAATTACAGTTCGTATCAAAAACAAAACTGGGGAAACTGCGGAGAAAAGGATAGCGTGGATACAGGCGAGGTTGGGTTCTCTAAACATATGGGGACGTATTCTTAATGAGCTAGGTCACGGCGAGTCACTAGACCGAAAGCGAGGTTGAACTGTACTTTTTTGCAGTGCTTAATGCTATGTTGAATCTTATCACAGATTCAAGCCATTGCGGTACGGAGAGAAGGTGGTTCATGGTCGTGGCTGACCGGATCAGACTGGTGGTTTGTTGAGTACATCACAATTACTGACGTCAACCGTGGTAAGACCTGGAAGGGTTCATACTACAAATGGCTCTCGTATGGTAAGTACAAGGTTCATGTTAACTGTGGACCACTCTATGAGACAGTCACGGCGGGTCACAAGATCGAAAGCGAGGTTGAATCTCTAATCATATGGGGATGTATTCTTAATGAGCTAGGTCACGACGTGTCACTAGACCGAAAGCGAGGTTGAACTGTACTTTTTTGCAGACAACAAAATGGTCCGGTGAAAAAAGAGGGGTTAATGAAGATTTTGCGAGACGAATGAACCCACAGGAAACCGAGTCGATCTCGTGACCCGCCATGACCTAGCTCATTAAGAATTATCTCGTGCCAGTAGAGAACCCAACTTCGCTTTCGATTTCATGACCCAACTTGACCTCCATCGTGAATATCATTTAAAAATGGTACACTCTCTCGCTTAAATGTATGCGGTCATTTCCAGGTCACATTGTGTTTCTCTGTGCCTCTCTCCTCTCTGTCTTTCCGTTCATCCTACAGTAACCCTGTGCGGGATTGACAAAACATTAAAATCCAGTTTCTGTCTCGCCCCATCTAGAGGGATGGGCCCTCTCCATCTTTAGAAAAAGGAAAATGAAGAGAGAGAAAAATTAGAAAAGGAAATCTGTACCCGTTTCCATCCTTTCTTTCTGTTTCACGCCATCGAAAAAGGTAATGATTTTCAGGTTCTGTCCCTACATTTTCGTGTGTGTCTCCTGTTGCTAGATCTGTGTGTTTTTCTCACCCCCATCTCTACCCCCAATTGTAACTTTCCTCCGAGAGGCAGACTGTACTTCTATGAAATGACTTGATTTCTTGAACAGTTACACAATGGATCTTAAGGTATGTTCAAGTTCCGATAGTGTGTGTGCGTGCGCGCGCATGTGCACGTAAAACTAAACGATACGGGTCATTCTGCCAAAGGTGCAGGTGGCAGGTTACAGCTAAACACGCATGCACCCTACGTATGTGGCTTTGCATGAAGTGACGTGATATGGTGCATGGTTGTATGATGTACACAGAATGCGACGAGACGGCAACCAACCTTGTAAGAACCAGACAACGCTGTACAATAAAAAGCAACAGTCACTCGTTTAGAATCACATGCGCCAAAGCGTAGTGAGTCTGCTCGAGAGCGGCGTATACTCCGCGCTACATAAAAGCGATTATCATCATACTCCTGGCTCTGTGTAGGTAGGTCCAGCCAAATTTTAAACTGAGACAATCCAGTTCAAACATATACCGTATTAAGTGCACTTGCCAAATTTCATGCACTTATCACTAATAGATTCTGAGATATAATATCAACACATTTAGGCGTTTTACGTACATTATACAAAATGCCTCTAACACACAAATTATCATTCACATATCCCTGTTCCCTAGTCAATATTTGCACCACAAAGAAAACACAATTTCTTTTTAGTACTGCTCCTCACTCAAACATGGGAATTACACAATAACAAAGATGCTAAACTCTCATTTTGCACGTTGTCCGATCTTCTGTCTTTGGTAGTAGCACCATAAGATCAATTATAACTACAGAATAGAAAGAGATGTAGTCGTGATTTTGGTACCAACATATTCAGCATTAATCAGAAAATGCATACAGCCTGACAACGTTTGAGCTAATGCGTAAACATCTCTGTAGAGAGGTTTAAAGGAGAGAGAGAAAAGCCGAAGTTATGCAGTCTTCAATGGCAGCATCATTAAACCAATCATAAGAGCTAAGATAAGTACAGACTCAGCATTAAGCAGAGAATACAAATTCACAGCCTAAGAAAGTGTGAGGTAAAATTTACATAAATTATGTAGACAGACAAGTTTGAATCCAAAAGGAAAAAAGTTGAAGAAATGAAAATGGATACAAATTAAAGCATATCCTATCACATTAGAAAATAATGACTTTCCAAACAGACAAGATAAAGCCGAAGCTTTTGTTAACATGCTTGCAGAAAATAGTTTGTCATCAAATCTCAATCCATCAATTATCAAATTTAGAAAGAAAGAAGAAAAAAAGAAGAATACAAGGACGCAATTCCAGACCATTGTCGTTATTTAAATTCCCCCTTACAGTATGATGAATGTATAGAGATTCTGAAGTCTTTTGCATCAAATTTTACAGCAGTTGGTATTGATGGTATATCAAATGCTGGACCATTTGCCGGTAACAGTTTTTACATGCATTTTACCAAAACATATTGGTTAAATGAAACTCTTCCTAGTATCTGGAAGCAGTCGGTAATAATTCCGATTCTAAAACAAGGCAAACTAAAATCAACAATTGCCAGCTACAGGCCAGTTGCACTCACATCGCATGCGGGTAAGACAATGGAAAAGATCATACTCAAACGGTTGCTACATTACAGTGAAACAAATGACATAATCTCTGCTATTCAAGCAGGTTTTAGGAAAGGAAGATGTACAACTGATCATTTAGTAAAACTCACAAGTCATATTAAAAAACAGCTTTTGAGGAGAAAAAGTACTCTGGCCACATTTTTTTTTAATGTTAAATATGTCCGTTCTGCACAGTGTGTGCCACGCCAGACTACTTTATGAACTGAAAAACATAGGTATGGCTGGTGTAATGTTTCAATGTTTTAAAAACTTCTTATCCGAAAGATGTATTTGTACTCGAGTAGGTAAGACATATTCATCTAACACACACACACACACACATACACACACACACACACACACACACACACACACACACACACACACACACACACACACACACACACACACACACACACACACACACACACACACATCAACAAATCCACAGGGTTCAATTATCGCACATATTATATATGATCTCCCAAAAGCATTATCAAATAACACGCATGTGGCTCAAAAATGTAATCAGTAAAGCCAGAAAACGACAGAATTTTCCGAAAATAGTCAGTACACAGTCTTGGTGTCATATCACAAAACGTTACATTTAATAGTAATATTAATAGATATTTTTTTATAAAGCGCTATTCTTTAACCAGAGTTAAACTGACTGCTCTGTACAAACATCTTATCACAAAAACTACATTAACATACATTTCAGCAAACAAAACCGTAATTATTGTAGCTTAAATTACCATTATCGCCTATCGAACAACACACACACACACACACACACACACACACACACACACACACACACACACACACACACACACACACACACACACACAAACAACCACACGCACGCACGCACACAAACAAACAACCACACACACACACACACACACACACACACACACACACACACACACACACACACACACACACACACACACACACACACACACACACACACACGCAATGACTGACATGCGCACACCAGTCTCCGCTCGTCCACTCATACAACAATTAACAAAATATTAACTTAATGATCTTTATATCTTCTGTCAGATCAAAATTGATTTATGGTCAGAAGGTATATTTTTCTGCACTTAACACACTCCTAAAGAAACTGCGAAGCACAGATAGCAAAGCAATTAAATTAGCCATTGGTGTTCCGGTGCATGAAAATACAAACAAATCTTACGCAGAAGCAGGAATGATGTCTCTATCAGAACAACGTAAGTTGGCGGTTCAAAACATGTCATTAGAAGCCTTGCAGTCATTAAGTCGGTAACAGAATAAATTTTCATAGATTCAAATAAAGACTATCCCAAAAGAGCTCAAAACATGCCGACTATTCAGCCTGTCAGAGATTATATAAACGATCTGATTAACGACTGTAACATACATATTAAATCAATTCCAGTTCTCCCAGCATCGCCTTAAATGCCACAGTCGAAACATATAAATGCCAAATTTGATACTGATTATACTGATTTGAAGAAAAGTGAATATACAGTTTAGCTATAGAAGCAAGAGAACATTTAATTAATAATTATCAAAATCATATTAAGATTTTCACTGATGGTTCCGTTCTGGACTCATTAGATAGTGCAGCAGGATTCGTCATTCACGAATTAAAAGTACAAGTCTTTTTACTTAGGGAAGGTTTTTTCCATATTCACATCGGAGTTATTTGCAATATTAATGGCCTTAAACTACATATGCAATAATCAGTTAGCAACATTTAATTTTTGGATTCGTGTTGACTCAAAATCAGTTTTATATGCACTGAAAAACTGGGACTGTAAAATGAGAGGGGACATACTTTATGAAGTAAAATATTTAATACATTGTATCATGTATAGGGGTATTGGGATTGAGTTTTGTTGGGTACCGTCTCATTGTGGTCTTTATTGGAATGAAATATCAGATAAATTAGCTAAATAAGGCGCAATGAAAAACATGTATGAAACATCATACAATAACCTACAATTGTTGTTTCATGATTTTATTTCAATACTTGAGAAAAATGTGTATAAATATTAAATAAATTGAAAAAATTGCGATACTTTCTGTTCGAGGTATTTAGCAAGAATAATCTACAAGTTACGTCTAAATACATGGAACACTAAATATTCGCAGAATGTGACTTGCGTTTGTAAAAATATCCTATCTGTTAAACACATACTACCTGAATGTCCACAGAGTTATTTTAGAAAAATGGATCCGACATTAATGCTTGCAACAACGTAAGAGATATTTTGTATAATACTGATATTATGAATTTTGTTGTTGAATTGATTGTTCATAGTCCTGTGGGTAAGCTAGTATATCTATACTTAAGCTAATATCACCTCGATGTGAACAAACATAAAATAAAACATTGATTGATTGAAGTTTGAATAAGAAAAAGAACCCAAAATCTGGTGACTAGTTTGCACCCGCATTCTTATCATGTTGATCTATAATGACATGTGATTACCAGCTTGATTTATGTCACAAAGTAACATTTACACTGAAAGATGAACAACGTTTGAAAAAGATTCTTTTTTAAAGAAGAAAAAAGACGCAGCTTTTGCTAGGTCATCAGAAATAAATATGCAACATCCTCCAGAATACGAGCAATGTTAAATGATTTGTTAGTTTGTTTTTGCATTGTATTGTTTGGCCATTCTTCAACTTTTCTCCTCACTGAGAATCAGAATGTATTGCTTGAAATTTCTGTATCGTCATTTCCCCCCCCCCCCCCCCCCCCCCTCCCTCCTCCTGTTGGCATGATCCGTGTGGTTCTTTCTTTTTGTTTCGGGTTCTACTTAACTAGATCTAGTTTTTTTTTGCTCTTACTGTGTTTTACTTACCTAGATCTAGATCTAGTTTTTTGCTCTTGCCTCTTCTCCATTTAGTGAGCTTGTTAAGACAAATCAGTTCGACATTTTGGGTAGAAGCAAATGAGTCACTAGATCTTGTAGTTTTGATACCCTGATGAATAAATGAAATGGAAGGAACGTTCTCATTGCCTGTGGATTATTTTATTTTATTTTATTTTTTCATACTGTTTAAAATAGGAAAAGTCAATTATGACAAGTGTGGTTCACGATAGAAAAACATACCCACATTCCACTCAACCAAGATGGCAGAAGCGTGCAAGTCGTCACCCGGAAACTAGATCTAGATCAAACATCAATGGCGCATACGCATACGGAAAGACACATACGTGATCAAACACAATTTTCGGTTGCAAGTGATTCTGGTGATAATTGTGACCCAGAACAGCACTTAAAATGCCCCAGGAATTTCCGAGTGCCTCCTTGGATATTACCCTGAGGTCGTCTGCTTCAGCAGCCGTGTCGACCTGACTTTGATATTACACGCCGCATGCTAAATCTGCTTTCAGCACCCATATAAATAGTTCATTCTCACGATTTATTCTAACACGTTCCATATGTAGTCTGTGAGAATGAAGGCGATTTCGTTTTGGTGCTAGAACTGTGACAGTATCTGTCATAAAGGGATCAGGTCTGCACGTACAAAAGCGAGGCTGTAAAGTGTATGGTTAGCAGTTGTGGTCATAATAATGCCGATTTGTGTTATGCTTCTCATGAATAAATTGTTTACAGTGATGTCACAGACTTGTTTGAAGTCAGATAAGTCCAACTTTAAGTCGTTCGAAAAAAGGAAGTTCCCTTCAGATCTATCTATGGTCAAGCTCACACACACACTGTGTGTGTGTGTGTGTGTGTGTGTGTGTGTGTGTGTGTGTGTGTGTGTGTGTGTGTGTGTGTGTGTGTGAACAGACCAAGGTTGGCAGGGTCTTTTCAAACACAGGCTGCATCAACAATCTCCCAGCTGATGATATTCAATAGTAAAAACGAGTTTGATTCACAAAAACAAGACACCCAGACATCAACTACGCCAGATGGTTATCAGTGTACCTTTGTGACATGTATCAACTCTGAGACACCCATCAGTGTATCAAGCCTTTTGCAATGGTGGGTTTGTTGTGCACAAGCACATGACCAAGCACATGAGCAGTGCAATGCGATGGTAAAAAGAAATGGAGGTGCAGCAGGACTTGCCAGCAATCCGGGTGCTTTGAGACGATGGGTGACTACTGGGCCACAGATTGCTCGTTTGCTCAAAAGCTTTGAGCATAGCATGACATCCAAAAGTGCAGACTGCATGGATCACCATGTGCAAAGCCATGCACCACAAAAAGCCTTCAAGCTCTTGTTGTTTCTTTTGAGGAAGCTGGAAATCCATTTGAAGACAATGAAGGATGCCTCTTCGCCCTGGACTCCAAAGTCATTGTAGACGCGGCTGCCATTACTGCATTTAGCTCAGTCATCACCATTGGGATACAGCAATATAACAACTTTGTTGAGGAAAGGCTCCAAAAGAGAACAAAACCAATAAAAAATCCTCTGCGAAAGAACAAGCTGCATGTGTTTGTGCAACAACGGAAGGCTCAGAAATCTTCCCTGACAATCATCCGCAACGGCTGCTCGTTGTTTTTGCCGCTTTACATTGCATGCTAGACAAGGAAAGGGGACCTGCCAGAATTTTTCAGGCACTAAAACCAGCCAACACCACCGTCATTGCGCAAACTGGGTGATGTGCGGACAAGTAAAAAGGCAGGCTTGCAGAAGTGTCTTGAACGCTCCCATCTTGGTTCAGGAAATGCTGATGAGGAAGAAGTCCTGGTAGCTGAAACAAACAACACTGATTATGAAGAGACGGTTGACCCTGTCACCGATGATATCGCCATTGAAGAGCTTTCTGATTTATCAGTGGAACTGAGCTTGAACCTTGTACGCAGGAAGAGGAACAACTGATCAGCAAAGACACTGCTGCATACCTTGCTGTAGACCGCTCACCTGAAGCAGATGTGATGATCCTTGACGGTGCATTTGTTGCTCAGATGCTTTCCCCCAGGACATTAAGCACTTTTCAGGACTTCAGCAACATCGTCTTCTTGCCTTACATTTTTGGACAACTTCAGAGTGTTCGACGGCTGGATATTGTTTGGGACGTTTATCTCGCTGACAGCTTGAAGGCCGGGACAAAAAGCAAACAGGGCCAAGGTCAACGTCGTAAGGTGTTATCTTTGGCACCATTACCTTCTACCTGGAAGAGCTTCTTGAAGAACGATGAGAACAAGAGTGACCTGTTTTGCTTTCTTTCCAAAGAAAAAGGGAGAGAACTCCAGTTTCTCGCAAAATACTCGCCCCCACTTGCGATGACAGCGTGGTCTCAGTATCCACAGAAGTACACCTGAACCATATGAGTGGATGCACCCACGAAGAGGCCGACACAAGAGTATTTCTTCATGCTGCAGAAGAAGATAATAATACGAACTGCTGACCTTGACGTTGTTGTACTTGCAATCTGTCGCTGAAGAAATAAAGGTGCAAGAGCCGTGGGTTGCATTTGGGACTGGAAAACATTTCAGATACACTGCAGCCCACGCGATTGCTTCAAGTCTTGGTTCAGACAAATCAAGAGTTTTGCCTGCCTTTCACGCTGTAACTGATTGTGACACGGTCTCATTCTTTGGCTGGAACGGAAAAACTAAAGACCTGAAACACATGAACTGCATTCCCTACAGTGGCGTTGGCTTTTTCAGAAGTTGGTACTGAGACAGCGAATCTGTCACAAGATGCATTTGAGAAGATTGAGCAATTTGTTGTGTTCATGTATGAAAAGAACAGTGCAGTGACAACAGTGAATGCAGCAAGGCAAAACTGTTCTCTCAGCGATGCAAAGCCATCAACACATATATCTCCACAAATCACCAAGGTTGCCATCTCCATCCGCCTGGGGATGGACCAAGGACAACCATGGAAGCCACTATGGACAACACTTGTCAGGCTGAGGACTCGTACTACGAGCCTATGCACTGTGGCTGCAAACAAGACTGTAAAACAAGATGTAAGTGTGCAGCTGCCAACTTCCCATGTACTGCCTTATGCTACTTTGGAGGAGACTAGCTTGATGAAAAGACTAGCTTGATGAAAGCATTCCAATCTTTCAGCCGATTTTGTGTGAGTTGTTGCAACTTCTTTCTGTTCAGATTATGAATTTGCTCAGTCCTGTCGGAACACTGGATTACGACTTCTGAATTGATAGTCTGTAGATTTTTCGAGTGTTCCATTAAAACACATATATCACCATCCACCGCCCGTCCATAAGATTACAATGAACACAATCACAACATAATTATAAATCTGCTTCTTCAGTTGACATACTTTTATGGTTTTGACCTAGTTTCGGATTTGTTGTGACCTTTTGTTCCACGCGATCTACAAACCTTATGTTTTTCTGTAAAGAATATAATGTTACAATGAACACAATCGAAAGATAATTATAAGTCTTCTTGTAACCGAGTGTATTGTATACATGTTCCGGGCCTATAACCTTTTGTTTCCGGTCCTTTTCCTTTTTGATTGGGTGGGGGGTTTATGGCCCAATTATCTAAGGTGTTAAAAGTTGTGCTGAGCCGGCAGCGTCCCTTTCCCCCCAGTGTCCCTGCAGAGGCAGGTTGTTTGTTTAACTGTTGCGGCCGGTGTTCATGTGTTTTCATCAGGGGAGAGCCTGTAAGTAGTTATTTTTCTATGGCTTGTTGTTCTGTTGTTTCTTATTGATGTAAATAATGTATGTTTATAATGTTATTATGTTCACAACGTGCCTTGATTTTGGGTTTTTTAACACGTGGGTAATTTCGGCGTTACATTGCCGCCTGGCTGCAGCCGCTATGGCGTCAAAGTACCTTGTTTGTGCGTTCGAATGTTAAGCCTTTATGCCACAGGATGACCGGTGTTTCCAAAATGTATGCAGCTAACCCTGGTTAGCTGATATGTAGCTAGTATGTTATGTTGCCATTGTTGGATGTTCAGTTTGAGTGATGCTTTGCCGATGCAAAATTATCCCTCTAAAGTATGGGTACTTTTTCAGTGCGGCCGTGCGGCGTAACTTATTTGTTTAGTTTCCTACCGATCTATGTTGCTACATGAAATCGGTGGTGTATCGTGGCTGGCACTTTGGGGATGTTGACTTCATAGTTGTCGAGTGTTCAGTTTGCTGGTTGAGTATTGTTTGGTGCATAGGGGTGATTGTATAATCTGTGAGGCGTGTTGTTTCTGTTTTGATCCGGCTTTTGTATGGCCGAGTCTTGGGCGCGCAGACTTTCACTCTACTTAGCTTGTAAACCCTTTCCGGGTCTTTGTGCGTGTACCCGAACTAGTCGGTGATGCGTGTCAGTGGTGGCAATTAGGTCTTTGTCTCTGTTCACTAATCCAGCAGCTAGATCAGCAGCTTAGATTCTTGATGCGCTACCCGCGTCAGTAAGACGCTTGACGTTGTTCACAGATATGCTCTGCTAGTCAGTAACAGTGACATGCTGTAACGCTTTGAGTAACGACTAGGCTGGAGCCGGTCAGTTTATGACTGACTTCCTCCCGCTTACGGCATGGTCCCAAACGCCACCCGTGTCACTATCCATCTCGTTATGTGCTTAAGTGGAACTGCTGTAACGATTATCTCACTCTTCCTGTTTAGTTAAGAATGAGCTTGGTAATTCGCTTTCTTCAGTGTTATTTTATTGTATACTATTATACTGGGAGTTCATCAGTTAATTGACTGGCCGTCTCCTGTAGGTTACTATAATACGTGACAAAATGATTAATTATCAAGCACATAAATCGTGTGCTTGACTTACACTTAAAACCCGTATCTCACAGTCACGGTGAGTATACTTACTTACCGTCTCTTGTATACTCACCGTGACTGTGAGATACGGGTTTTAAGTGTAAGTCAAGCACACGATTTATGTGCTTGATAATTAATCATTTTGTCACGTATTATAGTAACCTACAGGTAAACTACATGGTTACTGTATTTATTAGTAACTGCTGTTGTTTAGACTTTACATTTGCTTTCATGTTCTAAATGTTTTGTTTGCTTGTGTCTTTTCCAACACAGACACTGTTTCCTGGTTGGTTGGTGTACAAATAAAAGTTATGTTATAGCAACCTCTGACTTGTGGCTCTTCCTTCATGCTTCCAACCTGCTTCCCTCAACTCCCCACACCGCTCCCCTACATTCTTTTTTTAGTTGACCTACTTTTGCGATCTTGACCTAGTTTCGGATTTGTTGTGATCTTTTGTTCCACACGATCGACAAACTTTTTTTTTTGTTTTTTTTTGTAAAGAATATAAGTTCAGATGTATGCAGTTAAACTTTGTTTTAGGCAGTTTTGAAAATGATACATAGCCAGTGTGCATTAGGTGCTTGCGGCCTAGACAATACAGGCACACCAGTCATTAGCAATCACTTTACATCACAAACGTATCACTTTATTATGATTTGAAATACTCTTGCTTTTAAATGCTTCTGGTGGGTGACAAAAAGCATTAACTTCGGTCAACCAAATCATAAAACAGCAAGATAGTACCCAATTTTGATGCATAACGTATCATGTAGTCACAAGTACGGCTGTTTTTAGCATCATAATGTACATTTAAAACACTTAAACTTTTTTTTTTTTTTTTTTTTTGTAAAGTGCAACCATTGTACTTGTATTGCATTTGGGGTTTAAAAACAGAAACTGTCAGAGATACTGAGAATATCTAAATACCATAAGATTTTTCACGGTGACCTAAATTATCAAAGTCACGGTGACCTAAAAAGTGACCTTCAACCTTCCTTCCATTTAAAATATCAGTCTATATGCTATACTACAGTTTAAAAAATAAATTTAAAAAATGCATGTTTCTACTCCAATTTGCAAACTGCTTCACAATTTATCGTCTTAAACACACAGCAACCGATCCAAGGGATCGGGACGCATGCGCACTGGAGTGGGCGAGGCTTAGCTAACTAAAAATAAAGCGCTACATGTGGTTATGAAGAGGAAAAACAAAACAACAACAAAACACATCTTGCAAACGTTCAACATAATTAATTTCCATCACCTATGACTATGTCAGTCCAAGCTATACTGTCATAATGTATGCTGGAAATATTTTGCCGAATGAAGTTCGTTATGCTGTTGACATGCTCCCTCATACGTGCCGTATACTTGTAATTACGTTTGTTGTAATAAAAAAGATGATTGCGGATTAAAAAATTTTTTTTACACCGTCCCGTCTAGGGAACTGGGCTTTCCCACCATTTGTTTATAGAACTTTTGCCCTCTTCACGACCCAGTAGGAAGGTTCGTTTATGTTGCTAGGGGTTTTGTAACGTCAGAAACGTCCACCTAAACATCACTGCAGAGTGGTGGCGCCAAAATATACCAGCTTCCCCCCCTTTCGGACGGACCAATTCATTATGATTTTATCCTGGGGCCCTGTAGAGGTTTAGTTTGAGGAACAAAAACGCCACCACAGCGAGAAAGCAACTTTGATTGGACTGGGCAGAACGTAGTTGTCTTTGGTACACCCCTAACGGTTCCCCAAACAAGAGTCGTGACACGAGGACTGGCCTACATTCCACTGCACGAGATACGTTTCAAAACACAATTGTTTCCCTCCACTGCTGAGATGAAGGCACGATGCTATTCCTGGGAAATGGATAGACTGACTCTGACTTTGTTTGGGCTTGACCGTGAGCAAGAAGCAGCAATAAAAGAAATATTTGAAGCACGTGGATGGGATTATGTTCATGAAATTTCTCTTCCTTTCCTGAATTTCGTCGAGACATTTCTTGCCAGGAACAGTTTTGTCATGTCTTTTTTCGCCACATACGATACCACTGTAGTGAATGTTGAGCCAGAGACTGAAAGGAAGGGTGATAGTTCTGCCAGTGCCAGAAATGTAACTGCTGGTGTTGATGTGAGTCATTCGGGTCAAGGAAACGAGGCCTCTGAACTGGATGGTAACAGACGGGAATGCGTCTTTTGTTTTGGTTCCCCGTGTGTAACCTGTGTTAGGCAGCAGTGGTTGAGCCATGGGCAGGATGTTTACAAGAGAAATTCTAGGATCAGGAAGAAACTGTATAGGAAATGTCGGTCTATGATGAACATGCGTGGAGCATGGCGGCGTCCTTTATATGGCGGCGTCCTTTATATGTTCGTAAAAAGGAGACTGCGATGTGTCGAGACCACATTGATGGAACTGTTGTACATGTGCTTAGAGAGATCATGCCGGAGTGTGTCCTAAAATTAGTTAGAGGGCTCTATCCCTATCCACCCGACACTCCATACCTCGCACACAGGTGGTGGTAAAGGTAGGCGAGGTTTTCTTTTCCGCTTCTGTTACTGTGTGTCGGCATCTTTCGCGCATACCATGAGCATGCATGTCTTGACGAACACGTGTGTTGCTATTTATACTTAACTGACGTGCAGCAGCTCCGCCCTTTTTCTCTTCCATTCAAATCTATTTTCTTTATTTTGCATGTAACACCATTCTCATTAGATGCGATAGTAAGTTACTTCAGTGCCAAATTTTGGACTCTGTCATGCCCTCTGTCTGAAGATAATCAAGTTAGATGTGGAGCGACGGGACGTTCCGTACCTCTCAAACGTTTGAAACGCACTGGTTGTCTTTTCGTTCTGTTTTTGCTTAATGTCCTCAGATGCTAAAAGCATATTAGGGACAAGGTCTGGTTGTCTAACGGCTCAGCTCCTTATATACCCCTGTTTCCTCTTTAACAAGCTCGCTAATTTGGGTTTTCTGTCATATAATTAATAATATATAATATAATATAATCATAATATGGTGGGAATGTACATTGTAGCTGCTTCTCACTCTCGTATATATTAAATATGCATACAAATATGTATACAAACTGACTACAAATAAAGTTAGTTTTTAGTTTTTATTATAAGAATGGTAATAAAAAGGGACAGGGGAGGGGGGAAATCAGTGTCCAGATCTAACGCACCGTAATAAAAAGGGACAGGGGAGGGGGGAAATCAGTGTCCAGATCTAACGCACTGTATTGCATAAACACGGAATATCGACTGATAACATCCTTGGCTAGTGTGGGTGGCAGTAGTTGTTAACAAGAGGAACAGAAATCAGTTCCCCAGAAGCAAAAATAATCCAAAAATGTGAAATGAAGCTCAGACAATAGTGATCTCTTTTAATATTTATTTCACCTAATGCGATAACGTCGGGTAGCGGATGCATTGTCTGATCGCCAAAGTAGTTATCGTTTCTGATTCGTGAACAAAAAGTATGTTTTTAACCTTTTACTTCCTTGGTTGATCTTTAAAAATCGAATATAGAACGCGAACTTCGCCTCAAGTTCTGCTCGATTCTGATTTATGGGGCATGAACAGACGTTTGTAGTAAGCCGATATTCTAGAGAAGATAATCTCGCGATGTTCAAACTGTGATCGGCAGACAACGAATTCATTTCCACTGCAAGCAGTCAAACAGATGTGAACAGCACAAAAATACAGTTACGGCTGAGTCGGACAGTGATTTAGTTATCGCTAAAACTGAAAATGTATCTAAGTTTCTTTCGAAATTGTCCAGGGTAAAACTCACTCTATGCCTCGCTGAATCGCACATGTTCCACAACGCGTAACCACTATACGTACTGTTGGAATCTGCGAAAGTGTGCAGTTTCCGTTGCACGGTAACTCTTACAAGTAACGGTTTCCGGCTCAAAGGGCACTTTAAAGAGTGAAAATTCATCTTTCGAATAATACCAATTTGAATACGTTGCATGTATCTTTCCCGGTGCAAATTATATGCAGCTGTGCGTTAACAGCGTGCAAGATTGGGTGTCCGAGAACGGTTTTAAGTTCTTCACCTCCAAGACAGTTTGCATACACGTTCACCAACAGTACGTTTTTTTGTTTTTTGTTTTTTTGTTTTTGTTGTTGTTGTTGTTGGTTTTGTTGTTGTTGTTTTTTCTGGGAAAAACGCCTATAAAAGTAGTTAAAGAAGCGAAATTCCTTGGCCTCATTTTTGCCATCAACCTTACTTTTAAAAATCACGTACAATACCTTAAAACTTCCTGTAAGAAAGCTCTGGATATTCTGCGAGTAGTGGAACATACTGATTGGGGAGCTGATCGTATCGTCCTACTACGCCTGTACCGTGCTCCAAATTGGATTACGGATGCATTGTGTACGGATCGGCCAGTCGGTCGGTTCTAAAACAACTGGATCTGATCCACCATCAGGGCTTGTGTATCGCGTTGGGGGCTTTTCGCACATCTCCTGCACAAAGTCTCTACGTGGAGGCACACGAACCGTCCCAGGGTTCTCGTCGTTTAAAACTGTCTTTAAAGTGTTAACACTCAAATGTGCAAGTGGATCTTAGATTTCCTTCTCACCCGGACTCAGGTAGTCAGATTCAACTCTCAGCTATCAGAACCCTTGACGCTAAGTACTGGTGCACCTCAAGGGTCTGTGCTTTCTTCCCTATTGTTCACACTCTTCACCAATGACTGCAGGTCCAGTAGCAGCTCCACTCTGATATTCAGGTTCTCTGGTGATACCACCATTGAAGGACTGATAACCAACGCTGATGAGTCAGCCTACAGAGAAGTTGAGCGGGTGGTTGACTGGTGCACCAACAATGACCTAGAGCTGAATGTGGCAAAGACGAAGGAGATGATCATAGACTTCAGGAAGATCAAAACAGCTATGCCACCATTAGCTATCGGAGAACAACAAGTCGAACTTGTGGGCTCATTCAAATACCTGGGCACTACCATCGCCAACACTTTAAAATGGGACATTAATGCTGAAACCATCGCAAAGAAAGCCCAGCAGCGCATGTTCTTTCTCCGCCAGCTGCAGAAGTTTAGAATCAACAAGACTATCCTGACCCAATTCTATCGGGCAGTCACTGAAAGTGTGCTAACATTCTCCATCACTGTGTGGTTTGGAAGTGCTACTATTCACAACAAGAACATGCTTGAAGGGATTGTTAAGATAGCCTCAAAGATCACTGGCAGCAAACTTCCCTCGATCGAGTCAATCTACACAACCCGCACTCATCGCAAAGCCACAACCACAATCTCTGACTCCACTCACCCTGCAAACCACCTCTTTGAATCTCTTCCATCTGGGAAGTGGTTCAGATCCATCAAAACTAGAACTACACGCTTTAGTAACAGTTTCTACCCAAAAGCAGTTCAAACCAAACCACCCAACACCAGATCAAAAGAATAGGAAGGGAAGAAGGTAGAAAAGAAAGAAAGAAAAAAGAAAGAAAAAAAGGGGGCCCAATCACTAGCAGAATCACTAGTAAACGTTGTGTACACATGTACCATAAACTACCCACCACCACAGCTACTCATTTTTGGCACTGGTACTGTGGTAGTCACTAACACTGTACTAGTCATAGGAATTGTGTGTGTGCATGTGTGTGAGTGCACGCATGCGTGTGGGTGTGTGCACACATGCATCATTATTATCATTATTAACATTATTAACACTAATATTATATAATTATTAACATTATATGCATATGACTTGGGAGTGTTACAGCTAGGGTGAGGGGAGAGTGAGGGAGTGTACATAAAGGTATGCAGGTGCCTGCATGTTGAGAGTGAGAGAACATAAACACATACAGGTACTGCAAGCATATATATAGATGTATATATATGTATACAAACCTGAATGCTGTTTAACCTTGCTTAGGTGCTTTATCACAGTCTTACTAGTGTAGCGGGAGAGCTGTGCAAGCTAGCTCGAATTACGGGCCCTGAGTTCCCCCACCCCTTCTCTCCAGTCCGACGCGGCCTGCCAGCGACTGGCCGGTGCCGCGCGGTTTCTGTACCATGTGCTGAAAAGTGCTGGTCAATCCCACCTTCTCCCCCGAGTCTACATTGCTGAAACGTGTGTTGCTCTTCCCTTAGTTAGAGGACCATGTGCTGAAAAGTGCTGGTCAACCACTACCCCTCGAGTCTACATGCTGAAAAGTGTGTTGCTCTTCCCTTAGAGGACTTGGTGCTGAAAAGTGCTAGTGCACCCCTACCCCCTGAGTTTACATGCTGAAAAAGAGTGTTGCTCTTCCCTTAGTTAGAAGACCTGTGCTGCAAAGTGCAGGCATGCATGTTGTTTAGTTATTAGAAGACTTATGTTGCAAAGTGCGAGCGTTAGTTATTGTTTGTCTTCTTGTGCTGCAAAGTGCAAGTATCAGTTAAGTTAGTGCAAGGGTGCAACTTACTTTTGTAGGTAATTGGTACTGAGCCTATGCCGGTAGCTAAGTTAGCTATGGTTTAGTGCGTAGGTTAGGCATAGTCATGTGTCAGTTTGGTTTGTTCTTGTGTTTACTGTATGTGTAACATGCGGTAGTGTAAATAACATTGTATGCATTTCTTTATTTGGTTCGTCACTATAGTATAATGAGACGGAGTGTGGTCAGTACGCGCGTCTATGAGCGTGCCTCGGTGTTTTCGTCATGTCGGTACATGTGTACAACTTCTGTCTCCACTTATCGTTAGTGTCTGTTTTAGGTGGCATAAGTGCATAGTGAAACGGCGCACCTACCTCTGAGGAGCGGACAAGCAACCAAACACAAACACAGGTTTTTTTTCTGGATACCAAAGTCGGTCGATTGTAGTGATTTTGAACACAACGCGAGGAACTTGACATTGAAAAGCACACTACATGAGGAAGACTAGAGACAATCCAGCCTCCCCCTGAACCTAAAATGAGGAACGGGCCGCAGGTACGGTTACACTATCTTCATGCAGAGTTTATACTTCTACAATCTTTCTGAGACCATGCCTAAATGTTAAGTAGTCTGGGAGGTTACCTGGCAGAATGTGAATAATAAGCAGTATGTTCTATCATACAGTAAATGTTAAAAATGTGTACACGCTAAAACTGTGCGAGCTTATCCAGCCTTACAAACCTTCTAGAATTCACAGATCTCAAGACTTTCCTCTTAGCTGTTCCGCTGTTCTCTCTGAACACTTTTGGAAAAGAATCGTTTTATGTGTTTGGTCCAGCTACTTGGAATTCACTCCCTGTACACGCCAGACAGAGCCAGTGCTTGGTCACATTAAAAAACAAAAACTAAGAGTATCTGTTCACAAAACACCTGTCGTTTATATGTGTGTGTGTGTGTGTGTGTGTGTGTGTGTGTGTGTGTGTGTGTGTGTGTGTGTGTGTGTGTGTGGAGAGAGAGAGAGAGAGAGAGAGAGGTATATGTTCACGACACACCTGCTGTAGAGAGAGAGGTGGGGGTGCACGACAGATCGAGAAGAGACAGGAGCAAAAGTTTATTATCGTCTTGAGCAGAGAGAAGGTCGTTAACAATACAGAGGATTGCTATTTCAATGCTGTCACCAGCCCGATAAGCTGACTGATAAGAGTAGAGCAGATTGTTTGCCTGAAGGTGGTCAGAGAGTTGAAGGAGAACGATTCTTTCCAATACTTTAGAAAGAAAGGAGAGACTGGAGACAGGTCTGTAGTTCGGGATCGAGAGCTGACTTTTTCAAAAGTGGTTTAATGGTGGCAGTTTTGAAAAGAGCCAGAGCTGAGAGAGTCGATAGTGATGGATGTAAAATATTTTCTACACACACAGAGTGGAACTCATACCAGACTGTGCCAGAAAAAGGAGGGTCAGGTACAGAGGGTGGCTGAACAGTAACAGAATCTAAAGACTGGCGAATGCTGGCAATTTCGCTACGAAAGAAGTCGGAAATCGTTGAGGAAGTTACGAGAAAGGAATAGACGGGGGCAGAAGTGTGGATTTTGCTTTACTAAGTAGACATGCAGTAACGCTGAACTGTTGTTTGGAAGAAGTGCTGGTCAGAATTTTAGCGCTACTGAACAAAATTTTAGCCTGATGTACGATACTTTTAACGAGAAATACTGGCAAAGGAGCGTAGAACCAACACCAAACAAGGTGCACCAGCACCATCCAGTCCATGATGAAGGAGTCGCACAAAAAGCACAGTCCCACACACGGTAGAATCAACAATAATGAACAAAAACAGCGAGCTGGAGTACACTCAGCCTAGTCCTCTGTGTGTGTGTGTGTGTGTGTGTGTGTGTGTGTGTGTGTGTGGTGTGTGTGTGTGTGTGTGTGTGTGTGTGTGTGTGTGTGTGTGTGTGTGTGTGTGTGTGTGATACGGATAAACTGATCATTTAATCAAATGCTGTGCTTCTTTATGCAGGCACCACAAGCACTACAACGTTACAAGATTTTCACAGGAAAGCGGATACACATGTCAAGTCGCCCCTTCTAGTGCCGGAACAGCGCCTAATATGCAATTATTTGATACTGCGTATAAGCATAATATCAGACAAGGTGATACTTTCGATGAACAGGTTCTCAAAGAGAATGAGGAAATCAACCTGGCTCATTTGTATTCGCTTCATTGTGATTGCCTTTGGCATGAAAAATATCTGGCATCACTTGAGTAAACTGTGCGCTGGTTTTGATCACAGATTTTGAGATTTAGTTTACTTCGGTAACATGAAGTGATTTCAAGTGAAGAATACCTGACACCTGATTAACGGGAGGGTAACGAACTGAAGTAAGCCTTACATCATGCATTGATTCAAGATTCCCTTTTCTTTCAGTGAACATGAAGTGGGACATTGATGAAGAAATCAAAACAACAACAAACAAAACAAACATGGTGTCTGACTCAGGAATGGGTAAAGAATTGGAGTAGGTCATGCACTGAATTCCCTGGTTTCAAGATTCAATATACTTCAGTGACAATGATTGAGTGATCAAAAGTTCGAGTGAAGAATACACGTCTAGCTTCTCGAGTGACGAGGATAAAGAACTGGAGTCAATCATTGCTCGCTTTGATAATGGCAGTAGTTAACTGAATGTTATAAACAATCATCTATTTTGTATGTACTTAGATATTTGTTGTTAGAAGGTGTCAGACGGCTGATAATGTCATACTTGTTCCATGCTTCGTTCGCTGTGCAGTGCACGCGAGCCGACCGCGTCACGCTAAAGTATAGTTTGTAGTGGACATGCAGAGACGGCGTGCATCTGGTCAGTTTGGGAGTTAGAGTGCATTGAACCGTGACAAAAGTAGTCCTTCCTTTTTTGTGACTATAGTGTTTTATGTACACCGCGAGCTGACCGGGAGTGTAGCGGGGTGGTAAAAAACAGTTTAATGGGATTGTGCATAAACTGATAGCGCTACACTTGTGTGCTCGACAGGGTTTTTTTTCTTTCTTTTTTTCTTCTTTTTTCTTTGGTTTTTATTGGTGCCCTCTTCGTGTTGGACCGAGCGCGACGTGGCAGCCGTCGAGCGGCGCTTGTCTGGACATCTTCAAACTCCATTTCGTTGTCACGCTGTCCTGAGTTGAGTGCCACCCGAGCGTATTAACCCTTTACAGCTCCACTGTTGGCGGTTTAGTGGTTAGGCTGTTGTGTGTGTGTGTGTGTGTGTGTGTGTGTGTGTGTGTGTGTGTGTGTGTGTGTGTGTGTGTGTGTGTGTGTGTGTGTTCCGCGTGGGAACAAATAGGTAACCTAAATGGTGTTGACCAGTAATAGCGTATAACTGGTGGTGACCAGTGATCGGCCATTTGGTTTCTGTGGACATTAAGCACCATGTTTACTGATCGGCCATTCGTGGTTGGCCAGCCGGCGGAAGTAAATTTTATGTTCTGTGTTGTGACAGTGTGGTATGTTGTGGTATTGTGGTGTTCCGTCGTAATAGTTAAAAAATCTTGTTTATCGTAAACTTCCCGTGTGCCAGAATTCTTTGGTGTGAACGTGGTTGGGTGTGTTCTGTGTTGCGACAATGTGGTATGGTGTGGTTTAAGTGTTATAGTGTTCCGTTGTAATAGTTAATAAATCTTGTGTATCGTAAACTTCCAGTGTGTCAGAATTCTTTGGTGAGAACGTGGTTGGACGTGAGGGTCGGTGTAGTTCGAACATCCTAAGTGTAAGTGGGTCACCCCCGCCTGCACGACTGTGTGATTAAAGCTTAGAGTGAAGAATACACGGTCTGACTTCTCACTCAGATGAGGATAAAGAACTGGAGAAAAGCCTGCAGTGATTTCAAGATTCAGTATACTTCAGATGTGATCGAAATTTGGCAACCCGATAGTAAATCTGTCTTGCTCGGTGATTTGTGCGACCAGCATGTTGGATCATATACTGCTTCACGCAGCAGTCTAATAATTGTCTAAAGGGTAACTTTTTAGTGAGTTTGACTTCATTTACATAATTAAAATAGCCTTTGTTTTGTTTAGTTTGAGAAAACCACAGCTCTGAAACAGTTGATTATTCTTTGGCATACGCCGTCAACTTCAGGTGGATGAATTTCAGTTTGAACCAATCCTCAAATGGCTTTATGTTTAAATGATGCCTAATAAGATGGCTAGCTTCTCTTTTCCTTCGAATTGTAGGTACTATTTGTAGTCAAGATGCAAAAGTGGTTTTCCAGACCTCATTTGGTTGTTAAACGGGTATGTTTTCAGATGGCTACATGCTGCTTAAAACGGATGGGAAACATTGTTACGAAATTTCATTCATACTCAGTTAGAAATGTAATCGGATTCCGGTTATTGACACGAGATGCAAATTTGCGCTTGGAAAACACACACACACACACACACACACACACACACACACGCACGCACGCACGCACGCACGCACGCACATTTAAAAAAAAATGCGCTCCATCCAGTATCACAGCAGTTTCCCCAAACTACCTTTGAAACAGTTCCATTGTTTGTCTGATTGGCGATGACCCTTTCACCCTTTCTTCGTTTGCCTGTCTATTCTAAAATGGGCCGGGGGAAAAAAGGCTGTATCTTAAAATTGTGCAACATTTAGAGGGATATAAAATTATGTTGTGCGTCTGCACCTGTGATAGTGTAGATTAAAGTTGTGTTAGCAAAACCTGGTCAGCAAATGTTCTTTTTGAAATTCACTATCAAACCACTTTCGAGTGGCCTCGCTCCCCTATCATGTACGTAACTCGCTAATCAAAGGGAACATCAAACATCGCAGGTTAGCCTGTACTAAAAGGCTTAAGAAAAGAAGGGGGGGAAAAGTGCGCAGAAGTACTTTTTTAACTGGAATTTGAGCTCCTCGGGCCACTGTCATGTTGGTTCATTCTTAATAAAAGCAGAAAAAGGTTAACTCATGACGTAATGTACACGGATGCCACACGTTCATTGCTAATGCACTGACTTGGTCAAAATGACAGCGCCCTCGGTCGATTTCTCGACTTTCGAAAGTCGATTTTTAAGAAACTATACTATAATTATGTGGAGTGGAAGAAGAAGAAGAAGAGAGAGAAAAAAAAAAAATGCTATGAGTGTAATGCTAATTTCATTCCTATCCATAGGTCCTATTGGCTCTTCGGGATGGGATACCATGATGTTGAAAACAAAAGGTGTTATTAGTACATGCTGATTCATACGTCCAAAATGATGGTGATGATGTTTCTATTTACAGAAGGACACACCTACTCTACATACGCTCTTCGAGTATAACGCCATCGCCAGTAACCGGACTACCCACGTACCACATGGACCAAGTACTTTCCAACGGCTTCTTTACATACCACCTACACCATGCATTGTATAGCGCTTCTATCTACTACCAGCTGGACCATGCATTGTATAACGCTTCTGTCTACTAACCGGACCATGCATTATATAATGACTTCTATCTACTACCAACCAGCCCATGCATTGTTTAACGGTAGAAGCTGTCAACGTACACAGACTGTATAACTGGTCTAGAAAACTGCTTTTTCGGGATTCGACTTATCGATGTGTTTTTGTTTCGTTTGTGTTTTGGTGTGTGTGTGTGTGTGTGTGTGTGTGTGTGTGTGTGTGTGTGTGTGTGTGTGTGTGTGTATGCTTGCACGCGTGCGTGCGTGCATGCGCGCTTGTGTGTGTGTGTGTGTGTGTGTGTGTGTGTGTGTGTGTGTGTGTGTGTGTGTGTGTGTGTGTGTTGTTGTTGTTGTTGTTGTTGTTGTTGTTTGTTTGCTGTTATTTTGTTTTTTGTACTACAAAAATGACCTGTTTGGCCTTCCACTATCAAAAATGCCAAACCATCGTAAAATGGCTTTAGGATACAGGATCGATATAAGTAAATCGGCATTGAGCTGACATCTACTAAGCGACATGCTATGAATGCCCGTTCTTCATATTCATATATATGGCGAGTTTTTGTTGTTGTTGTTTTTAATATGTTTTAATATTTTATTTTATTTTTAGCCGGTGCTGTCAGTTTCAATGTCATTGGCAATGTTGTGTAATGTCTACGCGCTGTAAGAAGCGGACATTTTATTGTATCACTGGATTCTATTCCTACTTCTCTTTTATTTGAGTGTCTCTACTCAATTCTGCCAACAGTGACCGCGGTCAGGGTGAGGCAATTAGAAGGACAGGCGTCCTGCTCTGGTCAGAGATGTTTTCAGGGAAGCAGCATTCAGAGATGCAAAATCACCTCGGAGGGGTTCCCCTATGGGATCTCTACAGAGTTCTCGCAGTTCTTCAGAGAACCGCCAATCGAACCTGTTAGGACCATCTCGGTCCGAAGTTCTTGCCACTGAAGACACGTCTTTCTGGTAGCGCTGGCCTGAGGGAGGAGGGCCAGCGAGATCCATGCCTTCAGCGGCAAGAGTCTGACGTTGCGTTTGAGCGCTATACGGTTCCGCTATCCCTCTGTTTTCTTCCCGATTTCTTGACAAAGAACCAGCTTCCAGTCACCCTTCACCAGCCCTCTCTCATCTGCCTTCTGTCCGGACCACGAGGACAGACCGCCTCCTTGGTCGTGGCTCTGCAGTCTATCTCTTCTTGTCCATCTTATCAATGTTAAGGTAAGCCCACCTTCCGAGTAGTGTGAGACATGGTAACGTATACGGAATTAAAAGAATTTTCCCCCTAAAATTTAATGCGTATGCTTACCACGTTTCACACATATGTCCTCCCGTCCGCTACGCTGGCTTTACCGTAGTTTTCATGTTGCTGTCTTCGAAAGAGGAAGCAATTCAGTGGGAAGCGAGTGACGACTTCCCCAGCGTTGTTTATCGACAACGTTCCACGTGGTTTTACCTGGGATAGTGTAGCTGGGTTGCAGACACGTGAATCAAGTCCATCTGGATCTTGCATTTGTGAGACATGGTAAGTATACTTATTAAGCGAAATGTTGGGGGGCGGTGTGTGGGGGGGGAGAATTTTGTTTTCCAAAGTATTGAGCATGTCTTTGACACACAGAGCACTGCTCTCCACTGGTTCTATTCTTGCCTCTTAAACATAACTCAAACTGTAGCTGTCGACGACTGCAGCTCTGCCCCAGTGCCCATCTCCTGTGTAGTCCCACATGGTTGGCTGTGGGACTCTTTTTCTTTGTTCTGAATACCGCAACCAGTTCTGATATTATTGACAGTCACTCTCTGCTCGTTACCTCTCGTTTGCTTTGCTGACGACTCTCAGTTGTAGAAGTCTGCCCCGTTCCAACAGTTCCATGAACTCATTCAGTATTTGAAAGAGTGCAGCCATAACGTTAAACCGTGGATGACCCACAATAAACTCAAACTAAGTGATGACAAGACTAAGCATTGACCCAGTACTTCAAACTCTACGTCATTTCCCCGACTCTTTTGCTGTAGAGTACTCGACAGTTGGCGATTCTCTGCCAGCTCACTTGTTTATATTAACCTGATCCGAACTGCTAACTGTAAACTGCATCGTATCAGTTCAATACGCCATTACTTTTGTGTTCAAGTCATTAAGTTTTGTTCTTTCGCGCCTGAAGTATTGTAACTCACTTCTCGCCGGACTGCCAAACAATCTCATCGAAATGCTCCAAAGATCGCTCTGATATAACCGTAATGGTTGACTGGGCGTGAAACACCAAGTTATTTGCATGCTCCAAAGAATTCAAAGTAACGCAGCCTGTCTTCTTTTACAGTGTTCCAGCTTTGACCATGCTTCTCCTCTTCTTGAGTCTTTGCACTGGCTTTCAGTTTCAAAACAATGGTACTACAAACGCTCCTGTCTCTGCCTGTACTTGTATTTTGAATGCAAGCGTCTTGTGCTTATTGAGGAGAGGCGCAGATAAATACTACGTATTCTTGTTGTTACTGCTCTTCTTGTTACTTCTGTTCTTGTTGCTACTGGTATTGTTTTTGTTGCTGCTTTCTTTGTTGTTTTCGTTATTGCTAATCTTCCTGTCCTTATTACTCCTATTCTTGTTGGTTTTTATAGTGGGTTTT
>OY757547.1:21200405-21239550 GCA_963584105.1 Alviniconcha strummeri
GCACATTCCTCGGCGTGCAAAACGGATAACGAAAAGCACGAGAATAACAACGAACACATTTTTGTTACCACTGTTGATTGAGCTGTCGCTGACTTGTCCGTTATCACTTTCATTATGGAGACCGCAGATGGTCACACATACGTTAGAAATAGTGGGAAATTAATTACAAACAGTTGACCTACTCATTATATGCCTATGAATTAATTATATGATCATTAATTAAGGAAATTACATCAAATAAATCAAGAATCTCATTCTTGTGTTGTGTGTGTGTGTGTGCGTGCGTACGTGCGTGTGTGTGTGCGTGCGTGCGTGCGTGTGTGTGTGTGTGTGTGTGTGTGTGTGTGTGTGTGTGTGTGTGTGTGTGTGTGTGTGTGTGTGTCCAGTGCATGCCCATTGGTTAGTTTCGCTTTGAGCTCAGCCAACACTATGCTTTTATTTGCGGCGATTCTGAAGGGTCTGCATGTAAGGTTGAGGTAAGTATTACCAGAAATGTAAATTTTACTTGGAAACGTACATATTTCTTTCAAAAACCTTTCCTCAGCATATCTACAAGGAGACTAACCATGAATCCCAATCAGTTCTGTAAGCCTGAATCAACACACAAGGGAGTTAGTTAATTAGAGCTCGAAATACACAACACAAATACTGCAAACAAAGCCCTGAGTCGCCTACGGTAACTCTCACATGGCATGCGTGTAAATACGAGGTACATAAACTCCACCAGAAGTACATCCGCAGGTCTTTGTTGTTGTATTTGTGTTATGTATTTTAAGCGCTAATTAATTACTTGTGTGTTGATTCTGCACAAGCGCTCTGGGCCTCGTTCTGTTTCAGATTTTTGAAATAAACCTTACAACAACAAAAAGAGAACAAAAATGAGCCTGACTCTGTGAGATGAGTCAGTTGAAGAAAGAAATGTAACGGCGACAATAAGGGAGGAGTGCGAGTGCAGAATGCGTTACGTGACATTGGGTGTCATGCAACGCCGTGTACACTTGGCAGGGAAGTGTCAGGCCACGGACGTAGAATCTTTTGTGAGCAATGTATAAGTGGCATTTGTCAATCTGTTTTCAGTCTGATTGTATTGCTCCAGATTCCATTTTACTGGGGTAATGCCGGACGTCCTACCTGTACGCGTTGTGCCACTGGGGAATATACATTAAAGTTCCAGACCTAACCCGGTTGGGGAGGACATGTATCAACAGCTCAAAACTAATCTTTTCTCGTCTTATCTTTTTTGTTTCCCGATTTTAAAAAAAGAAAGAAAAAAGCTGATACAGACGTCACAACCTTTGATAAAATAAAATAAATGGAAAAAAACAACAACGAAGGCTTATTCAAACAATTTCATGCAAATGTCTACCAAGTTAAAATTAAAGCAGTATGCCAAATAGCTAAGAAATGTCTACTATGGGCTTTCAGCTGTCATTATCGTATGCCAACATGTGCAAACAAACATTGCTTTTAGTTTTGACATTGTTTTTCTAAATTTCATTCAGCTGCCGTCTCCTAGTCTTTTGCCTGCATATTCTAGATAGCCGAATGGCTAAATGCTTACTTTTGGGCTTCAGATTTCACCTAAGTATGCAAACAGGACCTAACGCGATAGCCGATAGCCGATTGACGTATAGCGCAACACTTTCCAACGGATAGCGCGATGATTCGACAGCATGCGCGCAGAACCTGCACCCCCACATGCTTCACAAACCACGCAGCTGCCCGAAGACTGGTACATACTGACCCATCTTAGTGCTATGAGCAAGACATCTGTTTTTGCTCTTTTGAAAAAGATGGCCTAAATCCTGTGACCTGGACCCGATCCATACTTCACTTTTGTTCGATTGTTCTGAGCGCTTACCCAAGTTGTAAATGAATCATTACTCTCAGGCACATTCCCAACTGTATTTTAACGTGCAGTCGTCAAACCTCTTTTTAAAAAAATTTAAAAAAATGTAAAAAAACAACAACTTCACTTGACCCAAATGATCTCAAAAACTTCAGACCTGTTCCAAATATGTCTTTCTTCTCTAAGTTGTTGGAGAAGGTTGTCATGTCTCAGTTACTTGACCATCTGAACACAGACGCACTTTGGTCTCGATTTCAGTCAGCTTACCGTGCTCGTCACTCCACTGAAACTGCGCTACTTGGAGTCCTGAACGACCTCCTCACTGCTAGTGATGATGGTCAAGTGTCTCTTCAAACTCTCCTAGATCTTAGCGCTGCATCTGATACCATCGATCACAGCATTCTCTTTCATAGGCTCGAACATGCTTTGGCATACAGAAATCTGCTCTTTCGTTCTTTCGATCCCATTTGACCGAAAGACAGCAAACGGTATCCGCTTCTGGTCACAGTTCAAGTCCCTCCACTCTCTGTTATGGTGTACCCCCAGGTTCAGTTCTCGGCCCCATACTGTTTCTTCTGTACGCACAACCACTCTCACAAATCATTGACAGACACTCAGTTTCCCATAGTGAATTTGCCGATGATAGCCAAATGTACAGTTCAGTGCCACGTGAACATCTTCGCTCTCTGATTAGCAATATGCAGTCATGTGTAGCTGATGTGAAAGTCTGGATGACGCAAAACAAGTTACAACTGAACACTGAAATAAAATAAAAATATAAAAAGAAATTAAAAGAAAACAAGAAGCACTGCTCATTGATCCTCAAAACTCGCCATACCTTCCACTTTCAATCGTATTCGGTGAAAGTGAAATTCAGTTTCAAAGTCAGTCGGGAATCTAGGCGTGATTTTCGACGACAGGCTCTCGATGAAATAACAAGTTAGTAAAGTGTGTTAGCCTACCTACCTGGAGCTGCATAGAATTAGTCAGTTAGACATGTCCTCACGGTTGAGGCTACGAAAACCCTTGTATTGTCACGTCTTAACTACTGTAACTCTCTTTTGTCAGGAATGCCCCAACATCTCATCAAAAAACTTCAAAAGGTTCAAATTTGTTCTGCCAGCCTCATTTTCAAGACCTCCAAACGCACTAATGATTCACCTGTACATCCCATCCCGTTCATTGCGTTCCTCTGCTGACACTCGCACATTTCGGATTCCAAAACGAAAAAAAAAGAAGAAGAAAAAATCTAAAGGCAACGCACGTTTTCCCATCTGGGCCCCTGTCACATGGAATATACTCCCATACTCTGTACGCTATGCTGCAACATAATCCCAGTACAAAACTCGACTCACAGCCACATTATTCCTTTCAGCCCATGGACCCAACTCCTAAATGTCTTTTGGTTCCGCTGCCAGTCGTAACCCTCACACACATTTCCTGTTGACCTGCCTGTATCGATGCGTGCGTGCCTGTTTGCCCGTATTTAGTTACGCCATAGGTCCCAGAAAACTGTCAGCTAACGAGCAGTATTTTGTTGGTGCTCAAACAGTAGTAAGTTTGTTACAAACAACTCAGATATATCAGACGTTTGTTTTATAACTGACCATGTTGCTTACGCCAGTTCAAATAGAACCAAAATCATTCGACTCGAGACTCTCTTTTTTTTCTCTCTCTCTCTCTCTCTCTCTCTCTCTCTCTCTCTCTCTCTCTCTCTTCTTTTTTTTTTTTTTTTTTTTTTTAACCAGGGGTGGATGCCTCTCATGTTTACGTGCGTGTTTGGGCACTAGGTTGCTTGCACAGTCATATTAGTAGCCAAACCTTTTGGAGTGCGCTGAGTGAGCGGTAAGGCGTTAGGCTGGTAAGCGAGGGACCAGGGTTCGAATCAGCTTCGGCTCTCCTTTTTCTTCAAAAGTTGTGGTCTGTGGACACTGTCTGGTGACTTTGTCCCTACAATTATGAAACATTAAAATGACTCTCATTGCTGCCCACTTTAATGCAGGAATCATTCTGGTGGTGACAATGTAGCGATAGGTATATAATCTCCCCCCCCCCCCCCCCCCATACCCGTCCCTAATAAACCTTATGGTTTCTGTGGACGTTAAGCACCATGTTTACGGAGGGCGCTGACCACGTCGCTGGACAGATGTGCGGAGATAAAGAGTACCCCTTCAGTGGCGTAACTAAATCTGGCAGAGTTTGGAGGAAGGTGCCGGAAAGCGATTCTCGGAGTGTGGGTTAGTTTCAGTCTTGAGCTGGTAGCAGCGAAGACAGGACGGTCATCACACTCCGAACACCGCTTTCCGGCACCTGCCTCTTGAAGGAAGTATGTCGTAAACCACTGTTTGGAGTTTGGACGGTCATATAACGGTACACGTGACTGATTCATTCTGAGATGTTGGATAGTTTGGGGAAGTTACCCACCACCATCCCCCTGTACGCGCCTCCCGTCGTGGGTTTCGGCACAGACAAGGTACGGTATACAACAGCACAAGTACAGCCGAGGTGCATTTTACCTTTATTACGATGAGGCTGTACAGTAATATATTTTATCAATTGGGAAAAGGGGGTACGTGTCAGCCGTAGGTACCTACGTTTTTCTTTTGATTTTTTAGCTATAGGCTTTTATTTTAAATGATGTATACTGCAGGTGAATACTTTGTCAACTTAGTTTACTGTTGATTGTTTACTATAGGCTTTATTCAAAAAGATGTATATTTGAAGGTGAATACTCTGTCACCTTAGTTTACTATTGATTTGTGGGAACTTGCCCGTGTATATTGAACTGATTTTAACTAATCTCATTGAGCCTGGGCAGTCTGGATGTAAATGGGATGCAAGGGACTTACTACAGGGACCTCAACAGTTTACGCTCCCTGATTACATCAACCGGGTGTAACCCCTGTGCCAAGCACAGTTTCCCCGATGGTAAGCTCCGTATTTGAATTCACAGTCAGCAGACTTCTCACCAGCCAGGTGTGAAATCCACTGTGAAAAGCAACAGTTTGTTTCTTCTACCATGGCGTCCCTGTACCTGGATTCACAGTCGGGCCGAGACTCTAGCATCTGTCCGTGTGATAGGACAAGGGCTGATCTGATGCTGATAGTCTTCATTCCCTGATTACACCAACCGGGTGTAACCCCAGTGCCAAGCAAAGTTTCCCCGATGGTAGGTTCCGTACTTGGGTCCAAAGTCGGGAGACTTCTCTCCGTGGTCGAACCAACCGGGTAAAAACCACTATGCCAAGCGACAGTTTGTTTTTTTATGCCATGGCGTACCTGTAAATTAAACTCATCTTTTTATCATCCGTTAGCTCACCCACCATGAGAAATACGTGTATCTGATCACCCCAAACCAACGTCTGATAAACTCGCGATTCAACTGATTACAAACACTGTTTCAGTTGTTATCAGACGACGGAGCTTAAACAGTCAGGATCCGTTTCCCTCTGCTTGCAGTACAAAGAGCGTCAGCGCCACGACAAACACACAAAACGTGCGGAAGACAAAGGGAGACGTGGTCTCGATAGCATCTTGTGCACAGGGCGATTCTTCCGGTCCACTGACCAACAATGACACTCGGGTTTCCTCTGACCACTCTTACTGCTCTGCTGTTGTTCAGCAGCTTCGTGCTGGGCGGTGAGGTGTTCGGTTGTTGTGGTTATTTTCCTGTTCTCTCAAGCTGTTACAGCTCTACAGGCTTTTCGCCTAAGTCAAGGCGAGACATGTTAGAAACAAATAATTATAGTCTTCTCAGAGCATACACACTATAATTCTCATATTGTGAGAGACAGAAAAACTTTTTATGATAGACGCTTGTCTGAAAACTGTGTGACAATGGTAAAACATTTCAAGGATGAAGAGGGAAATATATTGTCTTTTGCTGATTTTCAGGAAAGCTTTCCAAAAGTGGGATTGGATTTTTTTTTATTTGTGACGGATTGGTTTCGTCAGTAATGACATACTAGAAAGAAAGAAAGAAAAATTAGAAGTGAGAACTCTGCTCTCCCTCTTGATTCAGTTGGTCAGTTATTTTGAAACGGGGCTCAAGAGAAATGTACTCAATTCTAAATGAATAATTTATAGTCAAGTGCCAAAATGTGTGTGCAAATGGAATCAGATTTTTGCTGAGTTGAACTGGGGGGGGGGGGGGATTCTGCTAAACCGATTCTAACAACAAAAGATACGCAACTCAGATAGTTTCAATTTAGGATTTTGCACAGACATTTACCAAGGGGGCGTTGTTTGTACTTGGGACACTTAACAGAAATCCCATTGTGTGATTTTTTCAGCCATGAAGTAGAAACATTACTTCACTTATTTTGGGAGTGTCCAGTTGTCCAGTTTTTCTGGTCGGTGCACTGATCAGTAGGGACATACAAGTGGAACTGAATATGCCTTTGATTCTGTTTGGCCTTGACCAAAATGTACAGACTGACCTGAGTTTTTGACCTAATTATTTTGATGGCAAAATTCCACATTTTCAAATCAAAATTGCAAAAATGTAAACCAAATGTTAACATTTTCATCCACTCATTAAAGCAAAGGGCAATCACATAGAAATATTAAACCACTGCTTCAGACCAAGAGGCATGACACACAACCGTTACCACTTGCTGATCTTTTGTGTTTAAAGTATGACTCTCTCTGTCTGTCTGCCTGCCTGTCTGCCTGCCTCTCTCCCCCAACCATTGAAATTGTGTGTGTGTGTGTGTGTGTGTGTGTGTGTGTGTGTGTGTGTGTGTGTGTGTGTGTGTGTGTGTGTGTGTGTTCTTTCTTGTCCGAAGGGCAGTTTAAGGTATAGTTCCAGTTAATGTGGTAATTGGATGAACGTGTTACATTTCATTAGTGTATGTGTTGTGTATTGTTATTGTATCATGATATGTGTAGAAATGTTTGTTATTGTTGTAGTTGTTTGTTTCCTAGTCCGAAGGTATAGTTCCAGTTATAACTCGTAATTTTATGAACGCGTTATATTTTATTAGTCTATGTGTTGTGTATTGTTATTGTATCAAGGTATGCATATTTGAATAAAAAGGACTTATCCATAGAATGAGCGAACCAGTAAGTGACAGAAAAAAGTCTTCTCTGGTACCTTTCTATGGAACAACCTACCTCTGACAGCCAGATCTTGTCACACACTCAGCTCCTTCGAGCGAACAATTGTAGCAGTTACGTAGCGTTGAGTGTGACAGAAAGCTGTTAGGGGAAGAGAGAGAGAGAGAGAGAGAGAGAGAGAGAGAGAGAGAGAGAGAGAGAGAGAGAGAGAGAGAGAGACAAACAGACAGAAAGAAGGATGGACAGTCGGACAGACAGACAGACCTAGCGGTTCTCTGGTGACTGGCATGCCTTTGTAGCCATGCTCATTTGAGATCGAGTTTTTACACCCATTCAGTTCCGCCCAGTCCCCGTGGCTTTCCGAATGCTTGCTCGAATGCCGCCAGGTCCACAGACATGGAATAATAATTATATACTGCTTTACTGGTAACTCTTACTAAAGTAACACTTGAAGCGACCGCGCGGAGTGATGTCCCCTGAACGTTCACCCCAAAGTTCCAACCGCGAACCAGTTTGATAGCGAAGATACCGTGTTGTGCGAGGATCATTTGGTCAAGAACAGACACTAAAAAGGTCAGATGGACAGGCTACACCTTTACTTGGCATGTCAAGTGGTTGGTTGTTTTATTAAACTCTTAAGCCGAATATTATTCAGCGAAAAATACTGATGTTTTATCAAGCTGTTGACGTAGATCTAGAAGCAACATTGGCGAAAGCACAAATTAAGGTATAAAAACAAAACTTAAAAGGTTACGCCCAGTCAACCATGACGGTTACTGCAAGGCGTGCAAAAGTATGGAAACAAACACTATAGATTTATATGCTGGGGAGCGGTGTGGGGAGTGAGGGAAGCAGGTTGGAAGCATGGATGAAGAGTCACAAGTCAGAGGTTGCTATGACATAACTTTTATTTGCACACAACCAGGAAACAGTGTCTGTGTTGGAAAAGACACAAGCAAACAAAACATTTAGAACATCAAAGCAAATGTAAAGTCTAAACAACAGCAATTCTCTAAATAATACAGTAACCATGTAGTTTACCTGTAGGTTACTATAATACATGATGGTAACTGTGACAAAATTATTAATTATCAAGCACATGATTTGTGTGCATGACTTGCATTTAAAACACACAACTCACAGTATCGCTGTGATTATACAAGAGACGGCCAGTCAATTAACTGATGAACTCCCAGTATATAACAGTATACAATAAAGTAATAGTGAAAAATACGGATTACCAAGCTCAATCTTAACTAAACAGGAAGAGTGAGATAATTGTCACAGCGGTTCCACTTAAGCTCACAACGAGACGGATAGTGCCGTAAGCGGGAGGAAGTCAGTCATAAACTGACCGGCTCCAGCCTCGTTACTCAAAGCGTTACTGCATGTCACTGTTACTGACTAGCAGAGCATATCTGTGAACACCGTCAAGCGTCTTTTACTGACGCGCATCAAGAATCTAAGCTGTTGAATGGCTGTGCCTGTCTGCTCGGTTAGTGAACAAAGACCTAATTGCCACCACTGACGCGAATCACCGGCCAGTTCGGGTACACGCACAAAGACCCGGAAAGGGTTTACAAGCTAAGCTGAGTGAAAGTCTGCACCCAAGACTCGGCCATACAAAATCCAGATCAAAACAGAAATAACATGTCTCACAGTTTATACAATCAGCCCTCGGCACCAAACCATATTTCAACTAGTAAACTGAACATTCCACAACTATGAAGTCAACATCTTCAAAGTGTTAGCCATAATATACCACCGATTTCATGTAGAAAATTAGATCGGTAGAACTAAACAAATAAGTTATGCCGCACAGAGATCTGCACGGCTGCCCTGACAAAGGACCCATACTTTAGAGGGATAACTTTGCATCGACAAAGCATCACTCAAACTGAACATCCGACAATGGCAACATAACATACTAGCTGCATACATTTTGGAAGCACTGGTCATCTTGTGGCATAAAAGCTTGAAATTTGAACACACAATGTACACTGACGCAATGGTGGCTGCAACCACGCGGCAATCTGACGCCGAAATTACCCACGTGTTCAAGAACCAAAATCAAGGCACGTTGTGAACATGGTAACATTATAAACATACATTATTTACATCAATAGAATAGAATAACAAGCCATAGAAAGAAAGAAAAAGAAAACTACTTACAGGCTCTCCCCTGAGATGAACACCGGCCGCAACAGCAAACAAACAACCTGCTTCTGCAGGGACACTAGGGAAAAAGGGACGCTGCCGGCCCAGCGCACAGGTTTTAACACCTTAGATAGTTGGGGTCCAAAAAAACTCCCACCCAATCAAAAAGGAAAAGGACAGCAAAGAAAAGATTAAAGGGTCATGGCCCGGAACATGTGTACAATACACTCGGTTACATATATTTGCGAGTTCTTACAAGTATAAATGCACAATGTGTCAAGGTGTGTGTCCGCGTGCTTGCATTTACAGCAGTGTCCGCGTGGTCTCACTGGTATTATTATGGATTTCGTAGCTGTTTGAAGAAAGATGTCTAAAGCATAGGTCTGTTATGCAGTGTGTTGCAGTCTATGTGATATTAAGCCAGGCTGAAATGACCACACAAACAACTGATCAAGTTTTGTTGTAAAGTTCAATAAGCGTGCAACAAACACCAGTCTGGTCAATGATCAGTCCAGGTAAACTGTTTCGGGTTGAGAGGGGTCGCACTATAGTTGTCTCTTATATGTCAGTTTCATATCAATTCCCCAGCGGCATTTGTGTGGCCTAACTCGTCCTTGTATGGGGGCAAAACATGCCCTGGGGTTTGTGGCTATCTTTTTCTGTAATGTAAAGGAGTATTTGTAAGGCGCTTACACATAAGGTGAGCCCCAAGTGCACAATACAAGAGCTACTAGATTAACACAATATATACACAACCTAAGCACAATGAACAGTACTAATTACATAAACGCACTACAACACTTCATTCAACATCACACACACACACACACACACACACACACACACACACACACACACACGCCCACACGCACGCACGAACGAACACACACACACACACACACACACACACACACACACACACACACACACACACACACACACGAAACCAATGCACACGCACGCTCATAGGCAAAACATTCGGAACGCAGAGTTGGATGAGATCAGAGAGATGGGAAGGGGCTTCGTTGTTCAATGATTTAAAGGTAAGAAGAAGAAATTTTACTAAATGCGGGATTTGACAGGAAGCCAGTCTAGAACACGAAGGATCGGAGATATGTGGTCTGACCCGGCAGAACGACTAATGAGGCGGGCAGCATTATTTTGAACTTTTTTAAGCTTAAGCCCGTTCTTAACTGGGCGAATGTTTGTTCGCCCGAACATACTTCGGACTCTTCGACGAACTATGATTCGTTTTTTAACTGAACTTTTAGTTCGCCGAATATGGTTCAGACATTCCAAACGTTACTTCATTCTCAACTGGCTTGTAATGAGATGCAAGCTTCGGCCGGAACTTGCGACAGACGCGCAGCAGACAGCATGATCGAAAATGTAGGCTAAAGTCAAGTCAAGTCAGTATACTTTAGTCATCCCTCACAGGGTAATTCAACTAACTACTATCTCATTCTGGGTCTCCGAGACAAGGCTGCGCCTCCCACAAGTCAACAAATAAACAAATTCCCTCCGAAGCGAGTGAAGAACCTAGCGACACCGTCATCCATTTTTATTTTTGTTTTTTCTTCATCCACAGGAGAGCTCTGCTCTCAGCCAATCAGAGGCAATGATCGTCGAATAGGGCGAATGTTCCCAGAACATGTTGAGCGAAGCTTTTTGGACCCCGAATATAGCTTCGACGAATACTTCCAACTAGATTCGCGAAGAAAAGTTGGCCCAATTACAAACCAACTAGCTTCGCCGAATACTTCCAACTAGGTTCGCGAAGAAACATTCGCCCAATTAAGTACGGGCTTTACAGATAAGATTTCGTGGGGCACCTGGCGAGAAGTGAATTGCTGTAATCAGTACGAGACATAACAAAAGCGCAGATGACAATTTTGAGAGCATCGTGGGTATCTCGCTACGGATAGAACTGATTCGACGGATCTCGAGATAGGAAGCCTGACGTGTATTACGTGTGTGTGTGTGTGTGTGTGTGTGTGTGTGTGTGTGTGTGTGTGTGTGTGTGTGTGTGTGTGTGTGTGTGTGTGTGTGTGTGAGAGAGAGAGAGAGAGAGAGAGAGAGAGAGAGAGAGAGAGAGAGAGAGAGAGAGAAAGAGAGAGCACGCTTTTTATTTTTAATTGTTGTTGTTTGTCCAGTGCAGTAACGGGAAAAGGGCGATTGTCTATATTAACGTATGAGAATGGGTTAATTTTAATAATAATGAACTTTGTAAAGCGCCTACCCTGCGGCTCAAAGCGCTGAACAAGCATAGTATAAGACAGATACTATATATCGAGATGAAAAAGTTATCAGCAATAAAAATGTAAGTATGAAAAAAAGAAAAAAGCTAACACATAATGTAGACAAGGGTTCAGACGTAACTATGCAAAACATGCTCAAACACACACACACACACACACACACACACACACACACACACACACACACACACACACACACACACACACACAGAATTTTCTAATGTTGACTTCGTTGTGAAGCTGAAAAATCCCAACTATGCAACTGTACTTAGTTCCACACTGACAGGGCATTTCTGATTGTTGTTCGGACAGGCAATCGCACTCTGTCGAAGCGTGTTTATCACAAACAAGGAATTGCACTCCAACACATCAATGGCCGGAACCTCTCAGCTTCAATGGATCACCACCGGTAAGTCCGGTTGTTGTGATACGTGTTCCGTATTCACGCTCTTTATTAACCAAGTTTTCCAACAAATAAAGTACCTTGAAGTGCGGTAAATATACATATAATTATAAGCAAACGACAACACTGACATGGATCAACTCTCTCTCTTTGATGATAATTATCGTAATGGAGCTGCAGGGTCTTGTCTTCAATTTAAATATGATCAGCTACAAATGTGAATACAAAGGAAAAAATTACTTGTGTGACATAATGTGAGATGAGTCTGAAGGAAACAAAAGGAGCGTCGGAAGACATCAACATAATTGTATCTAACAAAGTACCACGGTGACAAAAAGAGCCCGAGTATAGGAAATAGGGTACTGCAACCAAAAAGAAATGAAAAAAAAGATTGCGGGCGTGGGGGGTTGGGAGAGACCCGTTCCTAACCTTTTTCCTGTTCAGATATTACGGATCCTAAAACGACTTCAGTGTTATCTTTCTTGATTATATCATGTGTAATTTAGTAGTTGTGGAGAGAGAGAGAGAGAGAGAGAGAGAGAGAGAGAGAGAGAGAGAGAGAGAGAGAGAGAGAGAGAGAGAGAGACTCGAAAACTTTAACACTCTTGCGTCAGTAATCGGTTGAGTATACACACAAAAAGAGAAAAAATCTATACTGACCGGAGGAAACAGTTAAAAGAAAGAAGACGAAGGAAACAAAGACTGAGTCACGTGGTCACAATGACGGGCGGTTGACGGGCGTGTATTTGCTCACCCAACAGTGTGCAGCTGTTCATAGTATTTGGTCTTACGTTCGGCATTTTGTGCTGGGAGATGTATAAGGTTTGTGCGAGTCTATGCTTGTGCGAGTCTATTGCCAATCGCAATGTGTACCTTGTTTCTGGCAGTAAAACTGCCTTTTTCTCGTGACATTCTGTAAGGACTTTGCGGTTCAGCGGTTCAGCTGAGTTTTCTACGTGCAGTGACATTCACCTGCGACCGTCCCAGCTATCGCCTTGCGTTGTGCCAGGTTTGTGACAAATGTCCTTTTGACCACACGTGGGGCGTGTTCTTTTCTCCACTCTACAATGTTGCTGTGTTTTGTAAGCATTTGCTGTATCTTACAACTAACTATCTATATATTATATGTTGAGAGGGCAAACTACGCACATGTCCAGAGAGTGCAAACTACACATATGTCGAGAGAGGGCAAACTACACACATGTCCAGAGAGGGCAAACTACACACATGTCCAGAGAGGGCAAACTACACACATGTCCAGAGAGGGCAAACTACACACATGTCCAGAGAGGGCAAACTACACATACGTCGAGAGAGGGCAAACGCACAGCAGAATCGCCTCTATCAGACGACGGCTACGAGAAACGTCAGTGCGGTAGCGCCGAAGATAATAGTTTCTTGGTCAGTTTCTGACTCAGACTTGACCATTACAGATCCGGAATTCCCGTCTAACACTGTACTGGACAATCCACCGCCGGATATGACTTCTAGAAGCAACAGAGGCCGACCCATCAAAGACTATCTCAAGGCAGCCCTTCGCGACCCAGACGTGCTCGAGCTGGTCCCCAAGGCTGTAGCTGCTCAGGTCTCCAGCCAGCTGCGGAAGGAGATAAGGTAGCAGAGGGACATGGTAGCAGAAAAGGACAGGGATATCCTTTTCTTCAAGGACCAGATCGACTCCTTGGAGCAGTACAGCAGGAGGAATTATCTACGTATCAGTCCGGTGCCAGAGGCTTCCACGGAGAGCACAGACGACATTGTCAAGACGGTCGCCAAAACCGCTGGTGTCACGGTCCCAGACAACGCCGTCGACAGAAGCCACCGAGTGGGGAAGGTGAGTGCCAGTAGGCAGACCAGAGACCTGCCTATCTTGGTCAAGTTTACTTCCTACAAGTACAAAGAGGCGATGATGAAGGCCAGGCGTGGCCTGAACAAGATGGACGCCACCAAGATCTTCCCCGACTTCCAGTGGCCCGCCCTACCTGCCAGGGCCCGTATGCATGGGTCCAAGGTAGACGCGTTACCTCCAAGGTAACGGCTACCTCCCGGGGTAGACTGACAAATCGCTATGCATGGGTGCCAGGTAGGCCTACCCGCCGCGCCTGCCTTGGGGTTAATTTACCGCTGCGAGTTCCTCCCTGTAAACACTACCCGGAGGAGGTAACGAAATAAAAAATGGCCGCCCTTATTTTACTGCGATACCGCCAGAGGAGATTACTTCGTAGAAACAGGATTTTTAGGGATCGGACAAACCCGTTAGACAGATTCGATGATTTAGAACTGTTTCGCAAGTTTAGATTCCGACGAGCAGACATTTTGCAAATGACAGATGAGCTGAAAGATCAGCTGGAACATCCGAATCGGAAGGGCGCGCTACCCCCCGTTTTGCAAGTGCTGCTTACACTGCGTTTTTACGCCAGTGGCTCCTTTCAGGATATTTGTGCGGAACTGATCGGCGTGGACCAGTCGACGGCGAGCCGCGCAATACAAAGGGTAACGGAAGCATTCATGGACTGGGTTACCCAATGGATTCGATTCCCAAACCAACATGAGGCAGAAAGAACAAAGGAAATGTTCTTCCGCATGAACCGATTTCCAAACGTGGTGGGTTGTATTGACGGAACACAAATCCGTATCCAGGCACCACAGTACGAACACGAGTACGTCAATAGGAAGAACTATCACTCCATCAACGTGCAAGTGAGTACACCTAGTGATAGATCTACAAATTATAAAGTCTTAACAATAACATGGATTAGGTTTGAGTACACGCAGCAACAACACAAAGTGCTCAGCAACACACACGAAGCAACATGCACATCCACACAGAATGGATTATTATTTTTTTTAAATTTGGGGGGGGGGGGGGGGGGGGGGGGGGGCGGAATTGGACTAAGATAGTAAGAAACTATGGCTGAAGTTCTTTAAAAAAAAAAAATTGTCAACGAGTGAGACAATCATTACATTTTGTGCTAAATATCTAGGTTGGCTTTATATTGAATTTAGATTAGAAGCTGATGCTGGGTTGGGGATGTAAAATAACCCAATGTCTCTCTGCGTGTTATATAAGGTGACTAAGCAGATCTGTGTTTGGGATCTTCTTCTTTTTTAATTGTACTTAATTAGTTAAGTTTTGAGAAGACTAGCCAGATCTTAAATAAACTAGCCTTCTAAAGACCCAGTCATAGCAAACAAGTCAAAGACTCGTTAAGTTTCTCCAGCAGATAAAGGAAAAACAAGTTGAGGATGAAGGCGTATGTTCCTGTTGCCATACCCAGCTAAAGTGACTCAGATGTAATGCAGGGGGTTTCTGAAAATGAAATATGATGGATTTAACTCAGAATTCTTTTGTAGCTGAACTGACCATGGGTGACCACAAGTTCAAATTTAAAAGGAGAAAAATAGTTGTTTTTAACTTTGTTTAATATTGAGTTCATGTAACATTTTACTTTATTCAATCATTTGCTCTGGCAGCCTGGGACTGGTAAAGTGGTATCAATACCATCATTCAAGTGATCAGCACAACTGTTCTTAAAACATCAATGTATCTCTGTCAGGACTATCACCAGTGAGACCACTTCCCAATCCCCCACTCATATTCAATATTCATAACAAATTTTTACAATTCATTATAATTGGTTAATCCAAAAATAAACTTTTTGTAAAGTCTTGAGCTGTGATTTTTACTGTCCGTTCTTTTTTTGTGCAGGTGGTATGTGATTCTGATTTGCTGTTCATCAACGTCATTGCAAAGTGGCCAGGCTGTGTGCATGATTCTCGAATTCTGCGAGAGTCTGCTCTGTTTGAAGCCTTCGAAAGCAACGACAAGCCTGTCAGAGGATACCTGTTGGGAGACAGTGGATATATGCTTCGAGACTGGCTGATGACTCCCCTTTCTAATCCCACGACCAGGAAAGAAAAGAACTACAACCTTTCTCAGAGCTCCACAAGAACCACTGTTGAACGCAGCATTGGAATCGCAAAGAGGCGTTGGCACTGCCTCCGGCGTCTTCGGGTTGAGCCAACAAAAGCGTGCCGAATCACAACAGTCTGTCTGATGTTGCACAACAGAGCCAGGTTCTTAAATCTGGAGGATCCCGACTCCGACTCCGCCTCTGACGACTCTGACTCTGATGACTCTGATTCTGACGACTTCAATGGTGGTCAGCAAGTCACAGAGCGGGCACGCGTTGCCTCAGGAAAAGCTGTCCGAGACCAACTCATCAACAACTACTTTTGATGGTAAGACTAAGAGTATCTGCACCTTCTCCTGTCCTTTCAACTTAACACAAACAACAGTGTATAGATGCATACATATAAAGTATTCATATGCAGAAAAACAATCGCAGAGAGAGAGAGGTATAACATATAATATACAATGTTCTCCACTTATAAACAAGTTATATCAAAGTTGGTAAAATTAATATCTGATATATATACTTGTTTTAAATTATTTACCAGCCAAAATTACTCTTGTGTTAATAGAAACAAAGTTTAGATAAACAAATCTCAACTATGTAAAACTGTTTAGGCCACATAAGAATACACATGCTTAGGGTAACATAGTCATTAGACCAAAAACAAGATCTAATCATTTACTCAATAGGCCATAGATCTATAGCTTTTCTCTGCTGGAAATGGAATTGATCAGTTTTTTTCCTTCTGTAGTCTTCCACCTTTGTGCATTGTTCCTAAAACGTTTTTTAGTGTCGACACATCTTAGGGTCGGTTGGGTTACAGTAAGCACATGTATTTACGTGGCTTTAAAGTTCAAATGAATTTTTTATCACCAACTGACCACTCAAATTTATATCAAATTCTCATTTTAATGTAACCAAAACATTTACATAGACAAAGCCATTATGACAGCCCTGTGTGTGCATGTGGTGTCTGCATAACTGTGTCCCTGGCATTGCCACCTCCCAGGCAGTCACCATGCTTAGTTTGATGATTTTAATAGTTCCTGAGACAAGTGCCGTCAACTGATTATGCCTCTGCTTACAAGATTGTTTGTCAACATACACATTCTCTCTTAGCGCTGCCAATGAGGTGACATCCTTTGTTTCAAAAAATGAATTTATTTTGCAATGACTGGAACCTGTTAATACACACCCAGAATCAGAATCAAATTTACAAGTTTTGCAGTGATTTTCTGTTTATCTTGGCATAAATGACACACAGAAAACAGGCGATTTAAAATACTTCAAAACATTTCAGTTGGTCTTGCCTCCAAGAGATTAATTTCTAGCTCAAGTTTTCTTTTCTTCAGTTGCACCATCTCCTTTATTGCAATGTTCTTTGTGATTTCACTTCGGAGGTATTCGTCAAACAGTTCACTATTTTCACTGGAGTTTCTTTGCCGCTTGTCACCACAATGGCTGTGATTTTTCTTCTTTTTCTGCTTGTCAGGTTTTCTGGACTTGGACAGTGTGGACTGGGCCTCAAGTGCTGGACCTGCCATGTCTTGGATTGCAGTTATGTCTTGGAGGAGTTGCACTGGTTCCAGCTCCGGATCCGCAGCTGCGTCTTGCAGCTGGACTTGCAGGAATGGTTCTGCAGGGTGGTGCACATCAACATGCACAACCTGGACATTGTTTGATGGAAACCCTGGACAAAATATATAAAAAAAGAGAGAGAAGAGAAATGTCATCAATACATGTGCTTATTTTGAACAGCCCAAAAGTAAAAAGGTGTCTGCATTTGGCTGCTTGTGCTAGGAGAATGAATAATGATATGTACAGAGAGAGCACAGAACCAGAACAAACAAATGTGAACAGGACAATAGCTAGTCTTGTGACCAGAAGTGTACAAGAAACTGTGCAGGTGGATGACAAGTGGCAAAATAGAGAACAAACCCCCCCCCAACCTGTCCCTAAGGTATCATGAGGCAAAAAAAGAAAAAGGGGCAGTGGGCCATCTTCAAAACAAAAAGATCTTTAGGGACATCACAGATAATTAGTGTCAGTCGGGTAATTACAGGTTGTTTTTTATTTTGCCGACATGTCTTTTTAAAATTGCCATCAATAGACTTTATTCATGAGTGCATTTTAGAATGTTTTCAGAACAAAGCTGTATACATTACAGATTTCATCACAATGGTTTCTGATGAATGGACCGATTCACGGAGCTTTAATATTATTAGTCTCTTTTCAAATCATGCTTTCATTTCAGGATGAGCCTGTATAAAGTGTATGTGTAGATTCCATTGCCATGGGCTTCTAAATGTTCAATTATGTCATTGACATTGTCATGAACTTTTGAGCAAAGTCTGTCAAGTGTGCCATGAAGCTAAACAAATGAAGACTTTGACACCTTGGTTAAGTAGAGGGAAGTCTTTGTGCACTGCCAGCTGCACTCTTTAGCTCAGTATCTCAGTAAAGTTTTCTTCGATTAATTCAACCTCTTATAAGTTGCACCTTGCTGATCTTGACCTAATTCCTTGGCAAAACAGCTTTCTCTCTCAGATGAAAAGACAAATCAAGATGCCCAGTGCACAGGCTATGAACATCCCAACAGCCTGTTTGGGCGGCAGCAGCAGATTTCTCCATCATCTACTATACCTTTTTCCCCAACTTCAACAAACCTTGTAATGCTTGTTGATCCAGAGAAGAAATGGACACAAAGGTACCATCACTGTGGCTACCATGGACCATTCGCTTTGGGGTGGAATGGATCGGTGCTGGCACTAAAATAGTCATAATAATATAAACATTTTTAAATGTTACACAAGAAGAAAAAGAAATCAGAGAAAAAGAACAAGAGTTGGTATGAGTATTAAACTATGTTCATGTTGTAAAGTTGATGAGTACAGTGATTATTTAACTGACAGCAATTGGGGTAGTGGGTACTCACTCTACTGCATGCTTTTTGAGCAATAATGAAACTGTCATTTCAAATGTGTTTCCTGGGGTCACCATCATTTAAACAAAACAAAAACAAAAAAGGCTGTGCGGCATCTAGTCAATAATAGTATACATACATATAATGGACATTAGTCAGATGCAGAAAGAGATAGAGTGGGGGATACATTCTTTCTTTATTTTGTATAAGTACCACTTTTTGTACCATAATTTTGTTTACTGCAAAGCAAATACAATTACAGACTAACATTACAGAACAATATTCCATACAGAGCCATGCACCAAGTTGCATTATACATGTACTTACTACTTGTTTCAACCAGAGAAGTGTCACCAGCTGGGACCATCTGGATTTGATGCAGTGGAGTCCTACACATCTTGGCTGCCATGGGTACTGAGAAACAAAAAGGAAAAAAGACACAAACTTAAAAAGTATCAAAGAACACTTTATTGTTGTTTCACTTATTACAGCACAATAAACTGAGTCAGTATTTTTGTGTGTGGCTTCTTGTCAGATTCAGTAAACAATAATTAAATCATCTGAGCCACAAAAGTCCATAGTAGTAAATACTAGTATCATTATTACATCTTATAAAAGTTATAATAATATACAATCATCAATTATTACTCTCACTTGATCTGTTATTATATTACTACAAGTACTACTATTAGTTTTAACACACAGTATGTATAGCTTCTAATGAGCCATCCTGGTTGGTGTTGGATTTTATTTTTGAGTACATGTACATGTGTGGAGAAAAACAAACACACCCTTCTATTAAAGTACATCGGGTTACCGATCCCCTGTTTTCCAAATCTAAGTTTAACTTTAGTCAGACTGTTGGTGAAATGGTCTTTGTAAGTTTTGAAGTTGAGAAGATGAGAATATTTTTAGTTCAGTCAGTAGTTCATTGGTACTGTGTCTTAGTGCGGTCGCGGGGTGCAGTAGTCTCCTTTCCTGTGTGAAGCCACTGGCTAAAGGATGGTTTCAATTAGCGCCGGTCAGTTGGCCGAGCTGTAGACAACAAGCCTCCCTGTTCATGCACGGGCATGGAAGAGCTGCCTTCCCCTTTCTGTTATGAATCCTTCTTTTATTCCAAATTCTGGGCCGCCAGTGCCGTATTTTTCAAAGTATAAAAGACCCTCCCTTTTAATCCCCGCACCACTCGCCCTCACCAAAATCATAAAGACCGTGTGCCCTCTTTACGGTTGACTGTGCTAGGTCTCCGATTAAGTCTCCGAGTCAGAGTCAGTCTCCAAGTCAGTCTCTAAATCTCCAAGTAAGTCTCCAAGTCAGTATCTAAGTCACCAAGTCAAAGTTATTTCTATTTGTCAGTGCAACTAGTGTTTAATCTACATTCAACAGGTTGGTTTGAGTATTTTTTATCTTTCTGGTTCCTGACTGATGTTTTATTGTTGTTTGATTGTTGTGGTTTTTATGGTTTGATCTTGCTGTAAGATCTGGCGTCGCTGATGTTTGATTATTCTTCACGTTCGCTTAAACGATTAGGTACAGGGGCCAGCTTCGTGGTAGTCACGAGTTGTTTCAGATATATGGATTATAAAAACATTTCTCATTTCATGATTGATGTGTTGAATCTTAAACTGTGTTTTGTAACAGACGTTCTGACGGAGAGGTCAGGTTCGTTATCCGAGCCCGGCTCCATTTTGTTCATTCTAATCTAAACCTCCTAAAGGAGTTCCTCTATTTTTCTGCTTAGAAAAGGCCTGTTCCGCGTATCCGCGATTAACAGGTTTGACTTTTCTATTTAACATTATGTGAAAAGGCCAGCTCCGCGATAGTCCGCGATTAGCTTTGGTTTGACTTTTCCATAAATAATTATATTGTGTATTCCATCTTCCACTATCCACAGACTAGGAAGATACCTTAAAGTTAATTTCTCATAAATGCAGTGTAAGACCCTACTGAGAAATTACAAAGTGAGGCGATGTTGTTTTGATGATACACCATTCGTGAACTGTCTTTTCATAGGAGTGTAGCTCAGACTTTCGTAACCCGCACAGACGATTTTGTGTCGACTTAATTGTCGTTTATGTTAAATTTTCATGGAACGAGACAACCGGATCAAGTTTACTTAGCTAGATTGGCTTTTCGAACCTTTGTGTCTTTTAAACCCTTCTTTTGTCTGCTTACAACATGCTTGCGATTTATGTCTTTTTGATTCAATAATATTTGGAACTTTCATTCTCCACTTGAACAGTTGAATTCGTGTTGAAAGAGAGATAGAAGCAGAGCGAGAGAAAGTAGAACGATTCAGTGAACGAGTGAGTGTGTGGATGTGTGTGTGTGTGCTGGATCACTTTCTGATAGGAGATGCCACGTGCAAGTAATTAACGCAGACATGTTTATAACTTAACCTGCTAGCGTTCTCAGTTGCGTGGCCACAGAATCGCTCGACGACATTCGACCCCTTTACGCACTATAGACGTTACACATGTAAAAAGTAATGTTTATCAGTTAAAGTGTCTGCATTTTGTTCTGTTCTTTTAATTACATTCTTACTTTAGTTTCATTTGCAGTGTGACTGTAAAATGTGATCTGATGGCCAAGTAAATTTATAACTCAGTTTACTTACTTGTTGTACTTGTACAAGTCGCAGACAAAGATGTCTTTGGTCTGAATCAGTGAATGTATATGTTTCTGGACCACCTGAAACTGAAAGAATAAATTTAAAAAATCATTCACGTACATTCTTTGCTTGCTGGTTTCATTGGTTGCAGTTACTTACCGATCTTACAACACAGAGAGAGAAAACTGTCAGCACACACACACACATATATATATATGCATTCCTAGTTAACTAAAACCTGCTACTGTGCTGCTGGTAGTACTGGCGATGTGGTACACAAACACTGGGTCACTGCTGTTCACTCAATTGTGTGGATTTAAACCTTTAGTGTACAATTACAATAGCATGGTCTTAAATTATAATTGAGAATAGTTCAGACTCACAGGTTACTTTATAACGTTCTTCATTTGACTCAATTCCCCAAAATGAACAGATGAAAGAATGACAGTGTTGACACTGTCATTTTTGATACAAAGTAACAAATGATAGCATATCATTTAATGTAGGATACATTCTTTCCAGTAATTCCAAGTTCTGAAGATACTGTTGGTTACAGTATACAGAGTACATAATTTACATAATGAAGCATGCTGAAAGTAAATGCAAGTTCAATGTATTGTGAAGAGAACATAATATATATAATTAGGAAGACGTGAAACATCAAACACTTACCACACAGGCCAGAGAACAGAGCAGACTCTTTTCCAATGATGAACGTCAGTAATTCATCAACAGGTTTTTCTTGGACTGGAGGACCGCCTCCAGTTCCCCGTCTCCTTTTTTCTCTGATGAAGAATTCTTTCTTTATATCGGAGAATTTCTCCCGAACTTGATCTGCGGTTCGAAGGCAGACACCGCAGTTACTCACTTTCACTGCGATGTCCTGCCACTGCTGCCCCTTCAGTTGACTAGTGACCTCGCCTGTCAAAGCGCTCTGTATTACTACTTTATTTGTTGCCACCTCCTCGAGGAGCACACTAATTTCCTCGTGTGTATAATTTGGCTTTCTTGCCCGTTTTGCCTTCGGCTGTTCCATTTTTACCATGCGGGCGGAAGAGACGGAATCAGCTGATGCGCATGCGTAGAGGCTCTAATAACGAGGAAACCCCAAAAGGAGTTCCGTCATCTAAAAATAACCGACAGATAGATACCTGCCGGCCCTTCCGTGTCTCATGCATGCGAACCAAACCAAATTCTTACCGCCACGGTAACTACCGCCTGGGTAGCGTTTACCGGCAGGGCAGCAAAACCCTTTTCCATGCATACGGGCCCAGGTCTACTGCTCGCGTACACAGGCTGTATATCAACGAGGACCTGACGAGAGCCGAGGTGGTAGCCAGGGCCAGACAGCTGAAACGCGACGACAAACTTGACAACAGGTGGACTAGGAACGGCTACATTTTTGTCAAGAATGGAGTCTCTGTACACAGGATTACCGCTGTACGGGAAATCCGTGTTTTGATTTAACGTTTGTGATTAATTATAATGATCGGGATTCAGATTGCCTCCAGCCTCCACTCGCACATCTCCAGCACTTAACCGTGTCATGACATCACCAGTGGTGGATATATACCAAACCGTGTACAGACTTTTCCCTGTGCCTGTGGATGTTGTACTGTGCAGCGCGCAACTGTATAGCGTGTGTACAATGAGTGTATATTAAAGGTGTGTAGAGGGGTGTGTGTGTGTGTGTGTGTGTGTGTGTGTGTGTGTGTGTGTGTGTGTGTCCGCGTGTGTGTGTGTGTGTGTGTGTGTGTGTGTGTGTGTGTGTGTGTGTGTGTGTGTGTGCGAGCGCGTTTGTATATGTGTGTGTGTGTGTGTGAGAGAGAGAGAGAGAGAGAGAGAGAGAGAGAGAGAGAGTGCATGTGGGTGTGCTATTACTGAGTGTGTTTCATCAGTGGTGTGCGACTATTACTAGTAAAAAGAATCGATAGGACGAAAAATGACCCCGGTGACCGTTATTGTCCCGGCGCAGCCTAACCAGTGTGCACACTAAATCTGGTAAACACGGTACAACTCAGTGGCGACTTCTCGTGAGTTCGGTTGGGTCAGTGTTTTGTTGTACTTTGCAGTTCACTCCTGCTGCTTGGTCTGGTTTGGGGGGAACCACAAACAAAAATGTGTGCTTGCTGACCAGTACTCACGGGAAAAACGAGACGCTTGCTTAGTCTGCTTGTATCGAGAAAGATCGTGAGACACCTGCTGTCAATGTCGCACTCTCTCTCTTCTCTCTCTTACTATGATTTTCCCTTGTGACCGCGCTGGTCACGTGGTGGGAAGGTGGCGTGCATGGAAAGAAAAGAAGAGGAAAGCACGCACCACTTGTGTGACCGGACCGTCCTGGACAATCGTATTCGCATTGTTCTAATGCTGTCAGTGAAGTTAGTCAGCAAGTCCTCGTCCTCGCGTGTATTGAGCCTTTCAAAGTCATCCTCCCAGCATGCGCTCTATTTTTATTTTTTTATTTTTTTATGAATCTGCCTTATCGCGAAAAATCGTAACAGTCGAAACGATTGAAGAATTTATTCAGTTCATTGACTTCGCCGGCAGTGTTCACTGAGGCAATTTTCTGTGTTACCGTTTGCATATATATATATGCTCATCAACTTCATACCACTCCACAGTCGTCTCATATTATTATAATTATGTGAAATGACTTTCTATACCTTCTCTTTATGCTGTTCCTTTTCTTTCCGAATTTCCTCTTTCGGTTCCTTTTGCACAGACCGATATGCTTCCTTATCACTCTTTTGGAATGCAAGAACACTACTGTACTGAAACAGACCTGTTACTTCCAGAAAATAAACATATTCCTAACTGTCGTGAATTCATAAAGCTATCTAAACCACTTTAAAAACAGAAACTATTATTAAGACATGCTGATTTGTAACCTATTCGCACTATTATTGCGTTATACATAATTTGTTATCCTGTTCAACTTGTGCCTTCGATTTTGCATTATATATGCCGTAAAGAACTTGTCTGAAAATAATTATGTTTGTCGGCTATTAGCAAGTGAAATGCCAATACTGATCAAAGTACGCTCATAAGCAAGTGGTTATTTTTCCTTGGTAATGTTTTTTGCTCACTGTGTTGCGTCCAAAACTGCGAACCAGCACTTTACTTGTGATATGGTGATTTGTGCTTGGAACTGTTGCCGGCGATTTTGTAGGCCTACTCCGTGATTCATCCTTTTGTGACCCTGTTGTCGTGACGTTAATGTCCAAGAGCTAAGGGACTCCTGTTCACATAAATGTATAACAACGCTGACAACAGATACCCACGAACGACTGCACACACACACACACACACACACACACACACACACACACACACACACACACACACACACACACACACACACAAACACACACCGCACTCTCTCTCTCTCTCTCTCTCTCTCTCTCTCTCTCTCTCTCTCTCTCTCTCTCTCTCTCTCTCTCTCTCTCTCTCTCTCTCTCACTTTCCTGATCACGTGCGGCTGTGCGTGGGTATTGCGAGGTTTGCAGTATATCACTCTTTTTTTCCTGTCCCATCATTTGTTTCTGTCTATGCGTTTCGTTTGATCTTTTTGTACGAAATGATTCTCTCTCTCTCTCTCTCTCTCTCTCTCTCTCTCTCTCTCTCTCTCTCTCTCTCTCTCTCTCTCTCTCTCTCTCTGTGTGTGTGTGTGTGTGTGTGTGTGTGTGTGTGTGTGTGTGTGTGTGTGTGTGTGTGTGTGTGTGTGTGTTCCATGTGCCGCGCTAGTGTTTAAAGCCAAGGTGGTTACCGCTGCGTCTGTTTTCTGTTCTGTGCAAGCAGAGTTGGTCGCCATCGTTTCCGGAGGGCATGCTATTCACCCATGGGTAAGCTTTTTTGATGTCATGTTTCTGAGTTGGTTTGAGAACGTTGTGGTGCAAATACAAGAGTTACTGACACACAGTGTCGGATGGGGGCGGGGGCGCTAATAGAACGTGACCACAGAGAAAGGACAAACCTGGGACTTTCAGTAGCTGAGTTTAGAGAAGTGTTCCAAAGGTAAATTTGGCTTTGAGGTACTTTCATGGATTGATGCTTTCTAGAACCTGATCACATGACATATGCTTACCAAACTAAACAATATCCAGAAGACATCACGTTTGGTGTGTCTGCCTTGGCGATTGACTGCATCTTTTTTAACATGAAGTTGACGGGGAAGCGCATTGGTCAAGTTTGATCCGAGCTATCTCGTTCAGTTGACATTGTGGGTTTTGTTGTTGTCTTCTTTTGTTTTTGTTTGTTTTGTGTCTTTTTTCTCTCCTTTTTTGTTTGTTTTTTATTTGGCAAAACATTTTGTCTCCTGAATGAAGTTAGTCGTGATGTGAAACACTGCCGGGGGAAAGTTGGAAATCTGATGGTGACTTTGATGATTTTTTGTTGTTGTCGCTAGGGCTGATGAAAACACTGCTAATGAGTGGACATTGCAAGAACAAAACATTGCCGTCACAAATGTTTGTAGTATATAAGGTTATATATATATGTGTGTGCTCAGATCAAAGTTTGATCGTATTTACTTACTGACAACTTTATTTATTGAAATTGCTGTATGTAAATTCTTGCGTGGTTAGGCAGTCGTATGTCCCGAAACCTTTTAATTTTGTCCAGTGTACGTGTTTAGACATTTTCTGCATCTTTTTGTACGGCGCATTGTGCCCTAAACTTGGCTAGGGATCCTTACTGATGAAGAGCAAAAAAGGGGTGCCTCGTGACGTATTTTTAACGTCTCTAGTGCGTGAAGAGATCAAGTGTTGTCGAGCGATTCTGGGGTCACACAAACTGAGAATTAATAAGTAAACATGGTGGTTAACGTCCTCAGAAACCACAAGGCAGGCAACTGAGAAGGCTAGCAGGTTAGGTTATAAACATGTCTGCGGTAATTACTGGCACGTGGCATCTCATGACTATCAGAAAGTGATCCAGCACATGCACATCCACACACTCACTCACAGAATGGTTCTACTTTTTTCCCGCTCAACTTCAACCTCTCTTTCAACATAAATTCAGGTGGAGAATGAAAGTTCCAAATATTGTTGACTCAAAACCGTAAGTCACAACTATGTCATAAGCAGACAAAAGAAACGGTTAGAAAGCGCAAAGGTCCGAAAAGCCAGTATAGCTAAGTAAACTTTATCTGGTTGTCGCATTCCTTGAGAATTAACGTGAATAATAAGTGAGCACAAAACCGTCCATGCGATATACAAAAGACTAAAGTACGAACGTGTGAAAAGACAGTTTAAGCTTTAGCACATCAATCATGAAAAAACAAAAACAAAACGTGCTATAACTCGTATGCCTGAAACAACTCGTGGCTACCACGGAGCTGGCCTCTGCCGAATCTTTCAAGCAAACATAAAACATAACATAAGAGTATGCGTGTGAATGTGTTTGTTAAACTTTGATTAGTTTTAACTTTTATTCTTTTTTATTATTGTGTAATTTTAACATTATCTACAACATTATCTACAAGTGTGTCTGTGCGGAGGGGGGAGGGGTAGGGCATGCGTGCAGGTGCATGAGTGAGTGAGTGAGTGTGTGTGTGTGTGTTTGTGTGTGTGTTTGCGTGCGTGCGTGCGTGCGTGTGTGCGCGTGCGTGTGTGAGTGTGCGCGCGCGCGCGCGCAGTAAGATTTTATATTATGAAATGGAATGTTACTTATAAATGTGTGTGTGTGTGTGTGTGTGTGTGTGTGTGTATGTGTGTGTGTGTGTGTGTGTGTGTGTGTGTGTGTGTGTGTGTGTGTTGAACTTTTACTTTGCCTATCTTAGTCTTAGACGTAGGACTATATTTTACATTGGAACATTACTCATGTGTGTGTGTGTGTGTGTGTGTGTGTGTGTGTGTGTGTGTGTGTGTGTGTGTGTGTGTGTGTGTGCGTGTGCGCTCGTGCAGGTATGCGTGTGCGCGCAGGTGTGTGTATGTGCGTTTGGGTATTGTTTTGTTGGTGCGAATGGGTTGCTAGTTGATGTATGTCAGTGTTGTTGTTTGCTTATGTTTGTATGCTTACCGCTTTCGAGACACTTTCCTTGTTGTAAAACTTGGTGAATAAAGAATATGAATCTGAATCTAACAAAACGCCAGCGATGGCAAAGTAAAACAACAGCCAAAAAACAAAACAACAACAAAAAACACAATGAACAATAAAATATCAGTTAAAAACTAGAAAGGTAAAAGAGAGTCAATCAACCTGTTAAAAGTGGAGGTGTAAGTCGTAGTATTACCTGCAAAAGGTCCGTAACTCAGACTCTTTTTGTAGACATTTGTGTCTTACATGATGGACCGTTATTTTTTGAACTACCGAACTACAAATTACTTGTTTGTGCTCTATATATACTTCCAGAAGGGTCTGTCTACAGTAACAGAAGCTCTTTTACTGAGTTGGAAGAAACACTTCTGCACATAAACCTGGATAATGTCCTTATCATTGGTGATTTAAATGCAAGAAGTGGGTATTCGAGTGGCTATATTTGGGATACTACGGCTCTAGATAATGTACTGGATGATGTTGGTACAACTGAACCCATGAAAATGTACAATATCAAACAAGACAGAAGGTCGCAGGACGTAGGTAAGAATAACTTTGGCCATGTGCTCATTGATTTTTGTATTAGTCAGCGTGTTTTGATTGTAAATGGCAGAGCTGGCAGAGACGCTGATTTGGGAAAACTGACCTGTAAAAACGCTAGCCTTGTTGACTAGGTTATTGCGTCGCCGTGTGTTTTTCCATGCATTTGTGACTTTTATGTTGGTGATTTTGATTAATGTTTATTTGATATTCACTGCCCTGTATTTGTAAAACTGAAAACTGGTACTAATAGCCAAGAAACAATCCATAACGTAAACGTTAGTCAGTGTATGATGGGGTTTGCTAAACCTGTTTGGAGACCAGGAGCTGAGCGTGGAGGAGTGGAGGTAATTTATGATCGTTTGCAAAAGTTGCTAGAAAACACTGACAATATTAACCAATCAGATATCGACGACATAACAGGTAGTATACGTAGCTTAATGACAAATGCAGCTGTTAGACTGGATATGTCCAAGAGCCAAGCCTGTGTGAGAGAGGACAAAGGCGAAAAAAATCAAAATGAGCCAAGATGACAGGAGATAAAAAAAAGAATAAATACCCTTGGTTTGACGCGGAATGCAAGAATTGGGCCGAGTATCGAAAAGCTAAATGTATGCATAAAAGTCATGCTAATTATTATACCAAAGGAGAGAGAACACGTGCGCATAAAGAGTATAAAAGAGTTCTACACAGAAAAAGCCGAATGCACACGAAAGTCTTCCACGAAAGGATAAGCTCATTGCGTTCTTCGGATCCACGTACATACTGGAGAATCCCGGATATTAATAACCGTCAAAAGAAGCATACTGTAGATGCCATTAGCCATGATCTGTTTGTTGAGCATTTTGAGAAGCTGGGCAACATCCCCAAGGAAGAACTTCTTCATACATTTGATAACGAAACTGATATATTTGCACACGATGATCTAGAAAATTATATTTCAGCGGACGAAGTTTTGAAATGTATCAAGAAGCTTAAAAATAATAAATCCTGTGGGTATGATGGTATACTTAATGAATTCCTAAATACTTCTTCTAAATTGCTAATCGCAGTTACTACGCCATTTAATATTGTACTGCAGACAGGTAAAGTTCGAATATACCTGCGCTTTCTAGCCCCCAGGGGCAAAAAGCTCAATAAAACCTTGAAACCTTGAGAACACTGGGCTGAACGGAAACACTTGGAGACTTGGCAAGGTTATTAGTAGCTGCAAGAGAGAGCACCTGGTCTTTAAAATTTCCGTAAATGTGAGTGGTGCGGGGATGATGATGATGATCATGGGCTTAATGTCCTCGGATGTAGGGTTGAATAGGTGCGGGGATTAAAATGGAAGGTCTTTTCTACCTTCAAAAATATGGTATCGGTGGTCCAGAATTTGGAATAAAAGAAGAATCAGTAACAGAGAGGGGACGGCAGCTCTTCCATGTCCGTCCATGAACAAGGGGAGACTTCTTGTGTACTCCCGGCCACTGACTGACCGGCGCGAATTGGAACCATCTCTTGGACAGTGTTTCACACGGGAAAGCCATATCTTGGTCAGTGTTTCACACGGGAAAGCCATATATTGGTCAGTGTTTAACACGGAAAAGCCATATCGTGGTCAGTGTTTCACACGGGAAAGCCATTTGTTGGTCAGTGTTTCACACGGGAAAGCCATATCATGGTCGGTGTTTCACACGGGAAAGCCATATCGTGGTCAGTGTTTCACACGGGAAAGCCATATCTTGGTTATTGTTCCACACGGGAAAGCCATATCTTGGTTATTGTTCCACACGGGAAAGCCATATCGTGGTCAGTGTTTCACACGGGAAAGCCATATCTTGGTTATTGTTCCACACGGGAAAGCCATATCGTGGTCAGTGTTTCACACGGGAAAGCCATATCTTGGTCAGAGTTTGACACGGGAGGGGAGACTACTGCTCCCCACAACCGCACTAGGACCCAGCACCATACGAACTATTAACTGAGCTAAAAAAATAAAAAAATAAAAAATCATCTGACTTTTCAACTACAAAACTTACGAAGACCATTCTCAACACTGAGTTTCACTAAATTTAAAACGTGGATTTAAAAGAAAGAAAGAAAGAATCGGTAACGCAATGTACGGGTTTGACCTTGACATTTCCATCTGAGCGTACAAAGTGGACGTGGATTGTGGATTGTGTGTGAGAGAGGGAGAAAGAAAGAAAGAGTATCACAGTGGGTGCGCGCGCGTGTGTGCGCAAGTGAGTGAATGTATATGAGTGTGTACGTGAGTTTGTTTCACTCTTATGTCAGCTCAAGAAACGTACAAAGCTCAGTATAAAAGTGCTTTTCTCCACACATTTAACACGTTTGAAGCACATACTGGCATCTTTTATGACGTCACTGGTACAGACTGCTGGAGCCGGTTTAATAGAGCGGTTATAACGCCATTTACGCCGTCCTATAACAGCGCAAAGTGATATTTCTGCGGCCAATGAAGCGGTTACAGTGGCTACCGACATCCTAATCACGGTCATAGATTATAACACCTCCCCCCCCCCCCCCCCCCGCCCCCCACGCGTAAGCTGCTCTGCGCTGGCGTTAGCTTGCCGCTGGGTACAAAATCAGCTGTTTGATACGAGATTCATGATGGCCGCCAAAAGACCGGTTCGGTACACGTGCACAATCCGACTCGTAAGAGATCGTAAATTTGGTGACTGAAGAAAACCACTGCGTGTACGATGATCTAGTTTTATTTCAGAGGGTTTTTTTGGGTTTTTTTTTTTGGACGCCGTGAGGTCCTTGAGGCAATCGATGAGTTTAATGATTTGCAGTACCTCGCATTGACAAAGGGGAGTTCGTCTGCTCTTGTTGATGGCCGGAGCTGTACTTGCGTGTTTTATTGTACTTCTTTAGAGGCTTTTTTTTCTTTTTCTTTTTTCTTTTTTTGCATTTTATGGTGTACTCTGTGGAAACTGTAACTGAAGCATTTTGAGCTGTTTAATTTTTTTTTTTATTATTATTTATTTTGTATTTCGTTTTTCCCCCCGTGTCTTTTGTTGTTTTGCGGAAAATTGTGACGCTTAATTTTTTTTAAATAATTAATTTTACATTACTATTATTATTAATCAATGCAAATAATGATCGCTTTGCGGTTTCATGCAACAGGTACTTTTCAGGGTGTGACTGGAGATTCATTTGGTGTCAGTTTGTAGCGGATGTGAAGGAAAATCCTGGGGGGGTTACAGTCACAGTTAAATATAGACGGCCTTACGCTAGCACAGTTATAACCGACAGCATTTTGTGCATCGTGGCCGCGATATGGCGGGGCTGTCGCAAATTCGAATCGTGCCGCGCAGTGGGTCGGAGGGCTTTCCGCTAGCGTAGCTTATAACCGTGTTCATTAAACCGGCTCCTGGGCACAAAATGGCAGCACTCACGGTCGTGCTTTTGCAACTTTGAAACGTCGACTTTTGAAAATTAAAACCGGATGACCGGGGGCGGGGATAGCTCAGTGGTTAGAGCGCCGGACTCGTGAATGAAAGGTCGCGGGTTCGAATCCCTGCTGGAGCGGCGGGAGAATTCTCTTCTCCAGGGTTAACTTTCTGTGCTGACTCATTTCGGTATCCGTTCCACCCCCGTGTTACCGCAGTAGCACGCATAAATATCTCGATCATTCTGCCAGAGGTGCAGGCGGCAGGTTACAGCTAGACACGCATACACCTTACGTATGTGGCTTTGCATAAAGTGACATGGTGCATGGTTGTATGTACACAGAACTTGCGCCGAGACGGCAGCAGTTTCATGTGGCACCAGCCATGCCAGCGCTGTAAGTACACCACTTCGGTGGATATTCAAAAGATGATGATGAGTTGATGCTTAATGTCCTCAGATGTCATTTGACATATTAGGGACAAGTTGTGACCAATGCCGAAGCACGGTTCAATAAAAGCCACATACGTAAGGTGTATGCGTGTTTAGCTGTAACCTGCCACCTGCACTTTTGGCAGAATGACCGGGATTTTTTACGTGCTACTGTGGTAACACGGGGGTGGAACGGATACCGAAATAAGAGTCAGCACAGAAAGTCGACCCTGGAGAAGAAAATTCTCCCGCCGTTCCAGCAGGGATTCGAACCCGCGACCTTTCAATCACGAGTCCGGCGCTCTACCCACTGAGCTATCCCCGCCCCCGTATATTTAAAAGCGCGCTTTAAAAAGCTATATAGTCACTCATGTAGAATCACACGCGAGCGCAGTGAGTCTGGTCGATAGCGGAGAATGGTGCTGACGGCCGTATATTGACCATTATAAAGGATACCCAGAGCAAAACTTTTTTTAGGTGCACAGGGAGTGTCTAGGAGTTGCTACTTATTAATTTTGGCCACATCCACACGGCATAGTAAAGGTGCACCTCTGTGTAGGTACACAGGAGTTGCAAGAAAGGTACCGTTTAAGCTCCGCCCCAAAGATAGGAAAAAGGTGTCCGTTGGGTACTGAAAAGGTCTCGTGCCCCGAGGGGAAACAAAAACAGAGGAAACAGAAGAATAAAATTTGAGAAGACAGAGCAGTTACTCCCCTTCGGAAAACTGAGACTCACTGAGTGTGACTTGATCTTTTCCACTCATGCTTCGGAACGGACTTCAGACAACTGTGTTTTGGGGTTTGAACTAGACAAAAATCACTGGCCACTTGGCCTACTTACAGCAGTAAATAGCATGCATGCCTCTTCTGCTCAGGTTTTCCTGAGTCTGTCTAGTACGGGCTTATCGCGTAAAAATTAATCACTGGCCATTTTTGCATGTGGCTGCCCATGTGGCAAGGTAATCAAAATCGCGGTCACAGATAATCCTCTCTCTACGCAATGCACAAAATGTGTCATACCATACATTTTGTTGAATGTCCTCAGGTGCTAAAAAGCATATTAAGGACAATACAATTTGTCAATGTACAGTTGCACATATATACCGAGTGACCCCCGAGTGTTCAGCTAGGGAAAGCTGCGAGAACATTGGCTTTTTTTTTTTTCTCTCTCTCTCTCCCCACGGCTCGTGCATTTGCCCGACATGCGGTACATCAGAGACTGCTGTCGTTATTGGAATCCACTTGTTACCTTGATGACAAGAGGTTTTGCAGGGGTGAGGGCCTGCCGCTTTGATAACTGACCCCTATCCACCTAATCCCGTTTTGCGTAGCCTTTAATCTAGCCGCCAGGGCTTTCTCCAGTCTCTTGCGAAGCGGTGGCACTTTGCTGAACTTGAATGCTCAGAAGCAATACAGCATACTGAAACGAGAGATATAAAATGAGAATGTTTTGTTAACACCCTTCAGTCCCTAATAAGCCTTGTGGTTTCTGTGGACGCTAAGCACGATGTTTACTTTAACACCCCTTCCCGTCCCTAATAAGCCTTGTGGTTTCTGTGGACGTTAAGCACCATGTTTACTTGTAACACCTCTTCAAAACTCAGGAGTTGTGTGAAAGTCGAGGTGGCCGTCCTGGGCTCCCCGACCCTATTAAGCCCTGTGATTTATGTGGCTGTAAAGCAATATTGAACTGAACTGTTAACATTCAAATTAGCAGTGCAGGTTATAAATGCAAGGTGAAAGGGAAAAGGATGAGGTTGTCGGTGTTAGTCAATAAAATGTTGCCTTGTGACTTTGGCCCTCACAATTAATGGAAGATGGCTTACACCGCTGTTAATGCGGAATCATTCTGATGGTGACTGTGTTGCGTTAGTATAGTTTCCCTTCCCCCCACTTCTTTGAGTTCGGTTCCCTCCAGTACCTCGGCGTTTAATAAGTCTAACATCACCACCACCACCACCAGCAACAAGAGTTGGGTAGGAAGGAGGGGGGCCGCCAAGAAAGAGATGCAATGTGAAGAATTAAGTGATCAGATGCAAAATGGCATGTGCCACCATACAAAATATGGGCATTTATGATCGGTGTGAGAAAGATGTTAAAAATTGTCGTCCATATTCTCTGAAGCCAGAGGAGGGTCTTTTAACGATAGATAAGGATTTTCTTTCTTTGTCTGTATTCATCTGACACCAAAGGGGACAAAATCATAAAGACAATGAAAATGCTGGATCGCTATACACGAAGCAGTTCACGTCTTAGAGCGGCTATGCCTATTGTTCATGTTACTTTTCGCCGTTTATATCACACTTCACTGATCAAACTACAGTTTGCTGATCACAGCATGTACCGTCACTGCTTTTTACTGTTTATATTATATGTTTGTGTTCATTGTTACTGTTTATGATTCTGCGCGTTCATGATATGTTACAATATTATAAAACTGATTTCCATCTTAGACATCATTGCCCACAATTTTCACTTTTATGTCGCTTTTCGCAGTCCGTGATGGAAAACTGAAATAAGTCAACGAAACAAATTGCCCTAATATAACCATCATGGCTGACTGGGTGTCAAAAGCCAATTATAACAATCCTCTTTTCACATGGGTGTCAAAAGCCAATTATAACAATCCTCTTTTCACAATCTACCATACTTTACAGTATGCGAAACATAAAGGTATGTATTGGGGGGGAAAAAGAAGTTTACCGATTACTACGGCCACGAATGCGAGAACACTTTCGGTATGCCTCCCGTGCACCACCGAGCCGAACTGGCGCCAGGAATGTTAAAGATGGGCCTTTTTCCGGTGTTTTGTCACCCCGTGTCATATTGCGAAGTTCTGCCTCAACGTTTTGTCACACCGGCATGTTTTGTCGCCGCGTTATAAAACGTACCGAAAAATTCATTCCGTGCACGGTTTGTCACTCTTTTCCAGCAACATTGTAATACATCTTTCCTCTTCCCTCGATGTGTGTCGATGTACGTACGAATGCAGTCACGCGCTGTGTTGCGTTGTGTTTTATTATCCCCGCTTCAGATAAGGATTAAAATGAATTTATTCTGTGTTTTGGGTAGATTACAAGGCCATAATAATAATGTACATTTATCATGCGTTAATCAACGCCCTGATAGGTGTCAGCTGTGTCAAACATGATTACGTAGGTATTGAATAATCTTGTGCTTTGAGCATGTGTTGTGGATGCCCTGTAGATATAACACGTTTGATGGAAGACTGCTATGGTTTGATGGGGTTGAAGGTAAACGTGGACTGACCTTGACTGTTTCGTTTCTTCTTCTTTTTCTTTTTCTTTTTTTCTTCTTTTTTTTTCTTCTTTTTTGTGGGGGCGGGAGGGGTGGGGGGTCAAACTGTTTCATTGTATAGTGCGTACTGGTGTTCATGGCATACTATGCGCCTAACAAGTTTTCGTCATTATTATTTTCCCCAGGTACTCTCAATGGTAATGTAGACAATAATTATGGTCTAACTTCTTTTGCAAATTGTCATTTGTGACCGCGACCAGCTTTGATCCTTCTACCGACAACAAAAACTCCGTCAATATTTATATTTTTAAGTAGGAGGTTACTCCATTGTCAGCCTTGCTACTTGTATTGCACAATGGACTTGGAACTAAAGTTACACACATTTCTTACACACATTTCTTGATTAAAAATAAAATTGTTACAACGTTTCATATATATATATATAGAGAGAGAGAGAGAGAGAGAGAGAGAGAGAGAGGGAGAGAGAGAGAACTTCTGGGGCTGGGCTCCTAGCATCGGTGTCGCGTCGGCAGCAGGGAAAATGAGGAGAGGATTTAAACTCCAATCACTGGTATTCGACATCATTCCTCCACTTAAGGTGTACACACACACACACACACACACACACACACACACACACACACACACACACACACACACACACACACACACACACACACATGTTGATACCCTGTCCCGTTAAGGCTCCAGCACCAATCGCGTCCTGAAAAGCTGAGGGGACCCTGGTCATCACTTTAAAGAGTTCCACAGGCCCTTAGTTGGCTGCCAGCACACTTGACACTTTCCAATGAAGTGGACTTTGCTGTGACAGATGGTCTGTTCACGCGAGGTGACGTCACGTCATCGTAATTAGACCCTTGCCCGCTCTTTGGTTGAGAGCCGGTGTGGCCTGTCGAAGCGACTTCGACTACCTACACTAACGTACCCACCTGACAGATGCTGAGACAAAAGTGGCTGACTTTGCGCTGAGAGCAAAATTAAAACGTCAGCTCCCGTTTCACTACGTGCTAATTTTAGACGGGACTGTCCCATCAGGGCATGCGCACTGACAAGCTTTGTTCATTTCCTTGCGACGTACTTCCCACGTTTAATGATTGGTAAGCATGCATGGCAGGCCCAGATTCCGGATGTGATTCGTCATGTTTTACTTCTGCAACATCCAAGCGATCTCGAAGAGGTCACTAGTCGTGAAAGCGCTAACCTGTCGACAATAAAAACAGGCAGTATAGTCCCGCGCGAAATCGCTAGCCTAAGTCTCGGGTGTCCTGGCCCAAGGTTCGGCTCGGACTTTGGCTATGAATAGCATGAAACCAATGCTGTGCAACAACAAACAAACAAACAAAACAAAACAAAAAAAGCCAGTGCCCCCCCCACCCCCCACCCCCCATCCCCCTAACCCTAGCCAACTCACCACGTGTACGTTCCTACCTAGCTCGCGCAACTGCCGGCCAAGTTCATTGATTCACTTGACAGTGATACACTTGACCCATCGCTGGCCCCCAAACTCTCTTTGTGCGCCGAGAGTACACCGACAGCTTCAGAGGTTACAATTTGTTTACAAGTAGCATGCAAGGGCGGCACCCAAGACCCAGTTTTATGAACTGCCCTTATCACGCACTTACTGGCGTTTTGACAGGCGCGTGGTTACGCCACTGGCAAAGGGGGCCTCAGACCCGTTACCCTGCTTTTACTAGTTTCGGGGAGAGGGAACCAGAGAGAGAGAGACGGTTTGGCCTATCAGTAATGCGTAGCAGAAGGGCCGCGGCTCGATTTCGCTTCGGCTCTCCTTTTTCTTCAAAAACGGCTGTGGTTTGTGGACACTGTCTTGTAACTTTGTCCTCACAATGAAACATTAAAATGGCTCTCATCGCTGCCCATCTAATGCAGGAGTCATTCTGGTGGTGACAGTGTAGCGATATATATGGTGGGGGAAGAGTATATATATACTCTTCCCCCACCACATAACACCCCCCTCCCCTTCTCCCCGTTTTAACTATAGACCTTAGGGTTTCTGTTGACGTTAAGTATTATGTTTACGAAGAGAGAGAGAGAGGGGGGGGGATCATAGATGTAAACAACTGATTCTGTGGTGCAATTACGTTAGTCACGACGCTAGGCCTTCTGAGCGGCCTTCTACACCTCTGTTTGACGACATCAGGATCAAAGAAACTATTCAGATAAGAGTGCGAATTTTTTGTACCTTTCAAACACATTTTAAAGGCCTTGTTTGTGGGTATTCCAAAGGTACAGGAACAGGCCTTCTCAGAGAATAGAAAATGTACTATAGTGGTGCACGGATGGTAACAATATACTTTATTCATCCCAGCGGGAAATTAAAGCTGTCGTTCAGTCTTATACATTAACGCACAACGAAGAACTGAACTGCACATATCTCAATAAATTTTGTGGAATTCAGTTCTTCATTGTGAGTTGATGTATACGATCGAACGACAGCTTTAATTTCCCGCTTGGATGAGTAAAGTATATTGCTATTGTCATTTTGCGGGGGTGTATCAGTGCGTGCGCACTCGCGCGTGCGTGGGTGTGAATGGGGGGTGGGGGGGTCTCTGTGCGTGTGTGTATGTGTGTGTACATGGTCGCTATCTTGAAGGTCTCACGGTTGGCGGAGAGAGAGAGAGAGAGAGAGAGAGAGAGAGAGAGAGAGAGAGAGAGAGAGAGAGAGAGAAGATAATACTTTATTACACAGGGATAAAGATTTAAGCACGTGTCGGCTTTTTTGCAAATCTGTCCCTGATGACAAACACAGCAACACTCAATACATCAAACAAACATTCAATTAAGTACGCTAGAGAAAAAACGAGTTAAAAACAAAACAAATTTCTGTCTAAAACATCACATCATACGAACAGAGCAATAATAAAGCAAAGACCAATACAAACTATTTTTTTAGGAGAGAGAGAGATAATTACAAAAAAACATATTAACGAATAAAATAAAGCGACAGAATAATGACTATCTCACTATCTTCGTATAAGACAAGATCACATCTAACAGGATTGGAAGCTAAGCGATGATGCATTATACACACCTAACCAAAATCAAAGCACATCACATACACCCACAGTCATATATGCAAACATTAAATTTGAGGGGGAAAAAAAGAAAAAAGGATGACCAGGAGGAAAACAAAGGTAAATATTTCATGAAAATACCACACACGCACACAAACACACACACACACACACACACACACACACACACACACACACACACACACACACACACACACCACACACACAAATCTAAAACTTTACAAGAGCAAGGAAGGGAAAACAATAACAACACTCTATACATTTCGTGTCAAGCTGTCTGACGCGCGAGAAGAAAAAGAAAAAAAGAAAAAAGAAGAAAAAAAGAAGAAGAAGAAGTAAAACGAAGTATTCAAGGTGGCTTAGCAAATGCCAGAAATGCTTTCCTTTTGAACGTTTTTAATTCCATGGGGTATCTGAGATGATGAGCTAAACTATTCCACGCTAAGGAGCCTGAAAAGGAGAAACTCGTTTTAAAGATATCAATCCTTGTTCTGGGCAAAAGCTGTTTATTCCCATGAACATGAAGACGTTCAGATGGAATCATGAGATCTTTCAGATATGCATTTGAAACATAGTTTATATGTGACATAATGTGTGCGAAGAAGAATGCTAATTTGGATTTTTGGCTGACAATTTGGGTCAGTTTCGAAAGAAGAAAAATATTCCTAGAAACGGTTTTGCACATGTTGTTAATATGCGCTTGCCACTTTAGCTGTTCGTCTACACTCACTCCAAGTAGGCGATGCTTTGAAACTTCCTCTATTGGCGTGGTCTCGAACTTTAGATTTAAAGGGAGCTGTTTTTCGAGAGAGAGAGAGAGAGAGAGAGAGAGAGAGAGAGAGAGAGAGAGAGAGAGAGAGAGAGAGAGAGAGAGTCAAGTTTGTGTCTATAGTCATGTGGCCCGTTACAAAGGGGTTGCAAGTTCGTGATCAGTGCTAGTAAACGAAGAAACCATTATCAGCAGCATGTGTTAATGTCAACAAGTAAGGATAATTTCATGGATCCATACGCCCACATAACAGATTGTAGCTCTTTACTCTATTAGGCTCTCCCTCAACGTAAGTGCAAAGAAAATAAAGCGTGACACGTTAAGCAATTTATTATCGTCGGAATCACTGCATAATTTGGAATAGCGTTCATTCCTAGGTAAGCCTCTGTACAAAGGCAAGCGGAACTTGCTTCTTAACTGACTGTACAATCAGCATCAGAAGAGCACATGACATTTGTCTTC
>OY757547.1:21239750-21254750 GCA_963584105.1 Alviniconcha strummeri
ATGTGCAAGCGCGTGTCAGCGTATGTGAGTAAGTGAGTGTGTGTGTTGTGTGTTTGCTATACCCATCTATTTTCATTTTTTACTCTAGCTTTTGTTTTCGTTAATGATCTTTCTCTGGTTTCTCGTTGTTTCTTGTTTTGGAAATGAGTACGATTTTGTTTTCGTTTTTGTTGCTGTTTGTTTGTTTGTTTTTGTTGTATGCACTTGTATTTTATGTTTACTGCCGTGTCATACCAGATGTTCTTTCATTGATGTTCTTTCATGTACCCCCACTGGGGTTTCTGAAACAAACCACTTGACTTGCTACGTAAAAGCAATCACCATCATCATCATCTTGACGAATCGAATGAAAACTGCCGCTTTTCTTCTTCTTTTTTCTCGATCGATGCTTCTTCGGTTCAATTCCCCTTTTATGAATCAGTCAATATAGATCAACCATTCTGTGTGGTTTTAGCAGGGTAGCTGTCTGATTAGGATTGAGTGGTGTGTATACAGATCCAGCGATGTGCCAGTGTTTGGTTGTTGATAGTAGTGTATGTAGGGTGGGTGAGGAGTGTGGGTCAAGGTGTGTATGTGTGGGTGTCTGGGGAGGTGGTATGATAATTTGTATTATATATATATAAAAAAAAAACTTTCTTTTTAATCCAATATGTCAGTTTATTGTTATCAGTTTAAATGCTTTTCACGTTGCTCTGATGTGCTTTTTACATGCCTTAAAAAAAGAAAAAAAAAGAAAAAAAGAGAAGGTATTTAGCTGAATTGCCCTGTGAGGGATGATTAAAGTATATTGACTTGAGTTGATTTTGCTGTTGATCGCTTTTATAATTATATAAGAGGGATTTTTTGTTTCTTCTCCAGTGACATACGTAGTACAAGTGCACACCGGAACTAGGGAAGGGGCGTCAACAGACGCTGACATTTACGTGTATTTATACGGTGACGAGTGCACCCACAACGGCACCTTTCTGGATACTCCAGATTGGGATGACTTCGAACCAGGTCAAACGGATCAGTTTATGTTCGACAGAAGAAGTGTAGGGGATGTAAGCCATGCTATTTTTATGCAATTTTTGTGTACAGAAACTTGGGTTCATGACGGGGACTTGAACACTGACGAAAGTCAGCTGGGGGGGGGGGGGGGGGGGGGGGAGAGGGGGCAGATTGATGTGAAGTACAACAGGCAGACTAGAGCCGATTATCGATTTTAATGTTTCATTAAAGGTGAGGGACAAAGTCACAAGACTGTCCACAGACCACAACTTTATATGGAGGTTGGGGGGGGGGGGGATTATATACCTATCGCTATACTGTCACCACCGGAATGACTCCTGCATTAAGATGGGCAGCGATGAGAGCCTTTTTAATGTTTCGTTAAATGTGAGGGACAAAGTCACAAGACAGTGTCCACAGACCACAACTTCTGAAGAGAAACGAGAGCCGAAGCGGATTCGAACCGAGGTCCCTCAGCTTACCAGTCTAGCTCCTTACCGCTAGGCCAAACCGGCTCACGACCTCTTAGCCCTCTCCCTTTCTTCTCAACACGTGTATAAACAGGCTACAGCACGTCACTGTTAGTGACTAGCAGAGCATCTCCGTGAAGAAGGTCAAGGATCTTACTGACGCGGGCGGCGTATCAAGAATCTAAGCTGCTGCTGCTACTCTGGCTGCAGCTGTCTGCTCGGTCAGTGAACAGAAAAAAAGACGTTGTGGATGACCTAGTTGCCACTACTGACGCGCATCACTCCCGTTCGGGTACACTCACAAAGGGGTGCATCCCATAAGAGCGCGTTTCACACCTTTTTTAAAAGCGGAAGTCTGAAAACTGAAGCTAGAAACAGCGCTGTTTTGTGTTCGATAAGCGCGCATCTTTGGAATTTAAGAAAATTCTAGAATGTCAGAAAGAGTGCGTTGTGAAATGTGACGTCAAAGTTTATCGTAGGTTTATAGAAAGACCAGTACAGTCATATCAATGGCTTAGAGTCAAAGTCAACTATCTCCAGATAATCGATTGACTTATTATTGACCTTATTGCAAAAACCAAGAACCAAGTAGTAAACAAGTCAGTAACCAATATACGATAGGGATTAGTTGCTTATATATCCGCAGTCTTATTTTTGAACAAGTTATTAGTTTTTGTAATCAGGTCAATATAAGTCAATTGACTCTCTGAAATAGTCAAGTTTGACTTTAAAGCAATTGCATTAGTCAAGCTCACGTGCAAGACACTGACACAAAGGCACAGAAACACAAATATACGCACATACAATCCTCTCTCTCCCCCACATACATACACACTCGCACACACACACCTATACACACATGCGCGCGCGCGCGCGCGCGCGCGCGCGCGCGCACACACACACACATACACACACACACAGAAAGAAGACTAAATGATACAATTGTGCATTGCTCAAAAATGTATTGTTTATTCACCATTAAAAATGAATTTAAAATCAAACAAGTTCTGTCTCACTCTTTCTATCTTTCTCTCTCACTCCCACTTTCTTCTCTCTCTCAGTTTTTCTCTATCTCCCCCATCTCTCTCTCTCTCTTATATGTATATCTATTATTATATGCAAGTATAATGTAAGTATTTAATCAGTATCTTTGATTTGTCGCTGCCAAGAAGCAGTTCTCTTTCATTCACACATACTCTCTCTCTCTCTCTCTCTCTCTCTCTCTCTCTCTCTCTCTCTCTCTCTCTCTCTGGCTTGCTCCTTTTCCAGTTAAGCGCGCAAGCAAGGGCGTGCACACACACACACACACACACACACACACACACACACACACACACACACACACACACACACACACACACACACACACACACTCACACACATACACACACGCATGCACTTAAAGCATTCCATACAAGTTCCAGAGGACAATGAAAGTACAAAAAGATCCAAGATCCAAGATGCAGTCATCAAAGGAGATATTCCAGCATATTTGACCGGTTTGCGCAAAAGCGCACACATGATTAAAAACACAACATGTACAACACAATTGATCTCATGTAAACTGACAAGTAAAATGTCAATCTTGTCCTTAAAAACTAAGGCACAGAAGGAAGATTTCTTGCCGCCATCACATTCACATACTCTTTCCTTGTGATCGTTCCATTTTCATAGTCCGTTTTCAGGTGTTCCATCTGCTGGAGTTTCACCTTTCTGGCAGCTCTCATTGGCGGCTGTCTTGCTTGGTTGTTCATTGTGTTAATTTTCACGTAGGAGATTGTCTGAACCTCTTTCAATTTGTCAATCAGCTCAAAAACGGTAGGATGTGCTCTGTAGAAGAGGTCTGAAAAATGACGATGAAACGAATCACAGGCATTGATAGTTGTTATTGTGTTCAAGTCCGGATGAGCCCAAACGTGTGGAGAAAATGTTGCTTCATGTGAGACTTGTGTGCTCAACACGTAACCTCCAAAGGCTTCACATATGTCGTCGGCTGGTGCATCATCCATGAGATCAAAGGCGAAGCAATCTTGAATTTCGTGAGCTGAAAGAAAACTAAGCCCAGAAAATCGCTTCAGCCAAACACCGATGTTTGAGTAAGCTGTCTTGTAAGCATCTGAAAGACCAAGGGATGCAATCTTCCGATATCAGGCTTGGCTCAAGTGAAAATGGCAGCCTTTGATTCGAAACTGATGCCAGATGGATTTTGCTGCTGCGTGAGTAGCTTTCTCGAAATCCAGAGTGACATCTTGTGGATGAAACGCTATGCCAAAGTTCTCAGCCTTTGTCTTGATGTGCTCGAACATGTCGACGTACGCATCTTGAGCTTTCGAAGGCAGCAGAACGAACACGCAAGCTACATAGTGTCCATTTTTGTAAGCATGTAGAGTATACAGCTGGTAGAAGAAACGTGGGCACGTCTTGAATGTGCCATCACCGAATATCTGAGCATTTCTGTCACACAGAAGTTGCATGTTTGTCCTTGTGGTCAAAATGATGATCCCTTTGGCCGCATCATTGACATGAATCATTGGTTCTCCTCTGCAGGATGTCACCTGATGCTGGTCGATACGATCGTGTGTTTCAGCGCGAGAGTTTGGCAATGTCGGAAGTTGTTTCCTCCGCTCATGGTACATTGCCTTTCTGATTCTTTCTATGTCCCCTGTCTCCAGATGAGCATTTATGTTCTGTAGCTCCTGTCGCATAATTTTTAATGGTTTCTGGAAGAGATCGTCTGCCCCGCGCCTTTTGCAGTTTCTTCGAAATTCTTTGATGGTCATGTCACAATCACTCTGTGTTTCGTGGTCACAATGCTCATTTGTGAACTGGACATTGCTGTGTTCTAGGTCGGCCTTACACCTTGCTTTGCATCCATTATTCGTGCACCTCCACGTCTTCGATTTCGTAGGTGCGATCCAGTCGATAGAGGTATCCGTTGACATGTAGCGATGGCTTTCCTTTGTTTGTTGTGGTCAGCGATACAGTGTCATCAACATCAGCCATATTGTATGCTTCTTTATTCAAATCAAGAAGAAGACTGAATGTAAACAAACAGACGGGTGTTTGAAACTCACATGAATATCTGGTAAATTTCTGGTGACAACGATCTCATATATATACAAACAAACGAATCTTTAAAAACATGAACTCATGTCGATGACAACGATCTCATCAATGCGCTCTTATTAGCACACACACACACACACACACACACACACACACACACACACACACACACACACACACACACACACGCACACACACACACACACAAATCACGTGCGCTCTTTTTGGCATGAACACGCGCTCTTATTAGCATGCGAAATGCGCTGATATAGACGCGCGCTTATTAGCTATGCGCTTTTTTCGATGTCTCCGTCACAAAGATCCGGAAAGTCTGCGTGCCCAAGACTTGGCCATACAAAAGCCGAAATAACGCGAGTGAGCCGGTTTGGCCTAGCGGTAAGGCGTTAGGTTGGTAAGCGGAAGGACCTCGGTTCGATACCGCTTCGGCTCTCCTTTCTCAAAAGGGTTGTGGTTTGTGGACACAGTCCTGTGACTTTGTCCATCACTTCCTACTGAAGCATTAAAATGGCTCTCATCGCTGCCCATCTTAATGCAGGAATCATTCTGGTGGTGACAGTGTAACGATAGTACATAATCTCCCTCCCTTTCCGCCCACCTCCATAACCCCTCACCCTGCCCCACCCCACCCCACCCCCATTCTCCCCGTCCCTAATAAGCCTTAAGGTTTCTGTGGAACTTACTAGAAATAACGTTTCTCACAGTGACCACTCCAGTGCTCTAAACCATATTCAATTATTAAAATGAACATCCGACAAAGATGAAATAAACATCTTCAAAGTGCCAGCCAACGCGGCGCAAGATTTGACACTTCGTATGCTAGGGCCATAATTCGCCCAATCAAAAAAGAAAGACAAAAAGTTAAAAGGTCGTGGTCGTATTCCAATACACAACGCGTGAGCCGGTTTGGCCAAGTTGTAAGGCATTAGGCTGGTAAGCAGAGGGACCTCGGTTCGAATCTGCTTCGGCTCTCCTTTCTCTTCAAAAGTTGTGGTCACTGTCTTGTGACTTTGTCTCTCAAAATTAATGAAACATTAAAATGGCTCTCGTCGCTGCCCATCTTAATGCAGAAGTCATTCTGGTGGTGACAGTGTAGGGATAGCTATATAATATCCCTCTTCCCCCACCTATATATTCCCTTCCCCCCTTCTCCCCGTCCCTAATTATAAGCCTTATAGTTTCTGTGGACGTTAAGCACCATGTTTAAAAATAATAATAATTACACTCCAAAACTGCACAATATGCACACAAACATTGCAATTATCAATCATGTATTAAAATCCGTATATATAAATGTTTATGTTAATCTCTCTCTCTCTCTCTCTCTCTCTCTCTCTCTCTCTCTCTCTCTCTCTCTCACACACACACACACACACACACACACACACACACACACACACACACACACACACACACACGCAAAGACACCCGCGCACGCGCGCGCGGACACACACACACACACACACAGTGAAAAATACGCAGTTAGGTCTCCCTTCAACGCCCAGGCGTGTTTCTCAATAGCTGCTCTTTGCCTAACTTCTTTCGAAAAACAAGTAAAATTTTGTATCTTTTTTAAACATCTGCATCTGAAGATGTAGTACTTCGCCATCAGCATTAGGTCAAGTACCTTGTCCGTTGTTACATCATCTTTTACGCCCAAAATAACCAATTGCTCCGTAATATTGAAAGAAAGTACACGAGGTGTACTCTTAGTGATCCATTCTAAAACGTGTTTTCAAAAGGTATCGGTGTGTAAGTGCAGTCCCAGAGGAGGTCACTTATTGCTTCCTTTTTAGTTTTACAAAACGTACATTTGTCGGAGTCAATAACCTTTCTTTTGTACAAAGAGTCATTTGTTGTTAGAACTCTGTGGAGTATTCTGTACTGGAAACATTTAAGTTTAGTGTCGGAAGTCGAATTCTTTAAACTTCAGTAAATAGCGGGCCAGTCTAGACCCAGAAAGGTGTTATTCCATTTTGCCAACGCTTTCGGCAGCAGCTAATATTTTGACGCAGTGTTTCGGATTGCTTTTGTTCCTCTCCTTTCAGATTGCAGGACTGGGTACGACTTTGCTTCGGTTGTATTTGGGCTAGGTTCATCCTTTTATATGGAGACTTTCTTTATATTTTTTAATGGCTTTCATCATCCCATAATATTCCAAAAAGTTATTATTATTGCCAAACCTTGTGGTAAACTGACTATACTCTAGAAATTCAAAGGTCTCACTTGTTAACTGTCCAATTGTCCTAATGCCTAGCCTTCGCCAAACTTGTCTTGAGATAACCGCTCCCTCGATTTTGATTTTGTGGTGGAATAGGATTGGTTCCTTAGAGAAATTCGGATACAGTTTGAGGGATGCACCTTTCTGAAAATCTGGTAAATGACGAAAAAAACGTCACGCCAAAAGGGATTTACAGCACTTGGCTTAGAAAATAAAAATCTAGATCCACTGTATTTCTGTAGGTCAAGATCTGGCACATCCTCCTTCAGCAGGGCCATCCACCTAGTTTTATCTTCTTTCAGCATTTTCCTTATCCAAGTTACTTTCAAACTGTCTATGAAAACATTTATTTCAATCATGTTTAAACCATTTGCCGAGCTGTCCTATATCCTGGTTTTATGTCAGTGGCGATGACATCTGCGGCAAGGTTTTCATGAATCAGAAAAAAATCCAGACGGCTCTGCTGTAGAACAGGTTGTGAGCGTCTCCAAGTGAATCGTTTACACCGGGCACTTAGCTCTCTCTAACTATCCAATAGCGAGAGTTCATTCGTCATGTCAATGACTTTTTCTCTGCATTCTGGGTTATTAATATGTTTATAGTTCTGTGAATCTAACTCAGGATTCAACACCAGGTTCCAATCGCCACTTCTTGGCTACGTGTGTTTTTTCATTCTCCCATGACACGAGGGTAGAAATCTGAGTCATCCTTATTAGGGCTGTTAAGTACCACGTTTACTTACTTTACACGCAACGCACTTGATTACATAGAAGAAAAAACAACAACACTATCTGTCGTTGGCACAGTGGTTTCATCCACCAATGAGACTCAAAACTCACTTGTTTACGACAGCTTTCTGCCAGTAGGATCTCTGCAGTCTTCAGCCCCCGCCTTCTCCCCCTTCACATCCCACCTCCCCCCCCCCCCACCCCCCACACTAACCCCCTGCATGAATGTGCTTTCTGAGAGTGTTTTAATTTGTCACGGTCGTTAAGAGAGTAAGAGTGAGAGAGAATGCAGGGAGCGGGAGAGATGGTGGGTGGGGAGAGAGAGAGTATGTGTGCATGTGAGACAAAAGGAGGGGCAGAGGGAAGGGGGGAAGTGTGTGTGTGTGTGTGTGTGTGTGTGTGTGTGTGTGTGTGTGTGTGTGTTTAGCATAGTAATAATACTAATTACTTAGAACACAGCTTTATAATTATGTACCTGTTTTAAATTATTGTAACGTCTCTATGTTTTATAGCAGATTTTTATGCGTCATTTTCCAAGTATTTGTTTTATATTAGTGTAATTTATTAAGTATGTATTATGAGATTGTATATGATATGTTAGTAAATGTAAATGGTATATATTATGTACATGTATGTGAACAAGCGCGTTGAGCTCGCTCAGCGGGGAATAGCGCTATAGAATTTTTTTGTTATTATTATTATCAGGGAGAGAAGTTTCCTGACTAAATCCAAGTACGGGGCCTACCATCGGAGAAACTGCTTGGCACAGGGGTTACACCTGGCGGTGTAATCAGGGATCACAGACTACGGACAGGTCCCCGATGTAGGTCCTCAGTACAATCCCACAATACAGCCAGACTGTCCAGTCTCACTAAAAGTCATGTACAGTATATGCTGGTAAACTCCCAACAAAACAACAACAACTGTAAACTAAGGTGACAGAGTATTCAGTTTCAAGTACACGCCATTTCGAATCTCAGCCTGTAGTAAAACAAGACAGTCATTAGAAAAATTATGCTAGTGCCTACGGCTGACACGTATCACATGTAGTGAGTAAACATGATGCTTAACGTCCACAGAAACCATAAGGCTTATTAGGGACGGGGAGAAGGGGGAAGGGGATATGGAGGTGGGGGAACAGGGGGATTATACACCTATTATTACACTGTTACCACCAGAATGACTCCGGCATTAAGATGGGCAGCAATGAGAGCCATTTTAATGTTTCATTAATTGTGAGGGACAAAGTCACAATGACAGTGTCCACAAACAAAACCTTTTGAAGAGAAAGGAGAGCCGAAGCGGAATCGAACCGAGGTCCTGCTTACCAGCCTAACACCCTACTGCTAGGCCAAACCGGCTTACACACGTACCCCCTTTGCCCAAGTCATATATATATATAGAAAAGTAGTGTACGTACAGAGTAGTTTGGTTGTTACATGGCTGGTGCCACATTAAACTGCTGCCATCTCGGCGCGGTCTGTCTAAACTATACAACCATGCACCATGTCACGTCACTTCATGCAAATAAGCCACATACGTAGGGTGCACGCATGTTCAGCTGTAACCTGCCACCTGCACATTCGGCAGAATGACCGGTATTTTTTACGTGCTACTGCACACACAGTAAATTCTCTTAAAGAAATCAAATCATTTTCAGCGAAGAACAATCTGCCGTCTCGGAGTAAAGGCAGTATTGGGAAGGTGGGGGTGGGAAATACACAGACGAAGGGAGAACACAAGTGTACAGAAAAAGAACCTGAAAACCATTACTTTTTTTGATGGCACGAAAGAGAGAGAAAGGATGGAATCGGGTTAAAAAGAAGACGGAGAATGGTAGGACGCTAGACGGGCCGAGACAGAAATTGGATTTTAATATATGTATATAACAGGCAAAAGATTATCATTATTGTAGTCATATATGTGTGTGTGTGTGTGTGTGTGTGTGTGTGTGTGTGTGTGTGTGTGTGTGTGTGTGTGTGTGTTTATAAAATTTGTAAACTTCAACAGTGTTTGAATTTTGTTATAAATGCTGGTGCGGGGAATTAAACAAGTCAATTAAAGGCAACCGTTTTAAGGTGCGATATTTAACAGAGTAGAAATCCAGTGAAAAATGTTTCTGTGTGTATATCGTTTTCTATGGATAGGGCCTGTTCGGTTCCCCTTTACTTACAGTTCGTATCAAAAGCAATGTTGGGGAAAACTGCGAAGAAAAGGGGAGCCTAGATACAGGCTTTTACCAGTGCTTAAATGCTATGTTGAACTGACATGAACTGAATCTTTTCAGTTATTATACGTTGCGCTAACCATACCAGCCCCCGACACCTGGTTTGTTGAGTACATCAGAATTACTGCCAAGCAAGAGAGTAAAACCTGGGTGGCCAACTACAACATGTGGATCATGAAGAGTAAGTACAAGGTTCATGGTAACTATGGACCACTCTATGAGATAGTCACGGCGGGTCTCGAGCTCGAAAGCGAGGTTGAATTGTACTTCTCTGCAGACAACAACATGGCCGAGCAATCACGCACCCGATGAAATCGCACGTAAATCATAATTCTCCCTACCAGTAGGGATACTGTTATCCCTATTATCCCTAACATTCTGCTGTGTGCCGCTTCGATTTTTTTTTTTTTTTTTAATCGAGACGTTACAAGATATGTACTCTTACCTGCCACCGTAGCGTGGTGGATAGCGCCTCGGACTGCGGGTCGGAAGGTCTTGAGTTCGAATCCCATCAGAGTCATGTGGGATCTTTCAGCCCTGGCCGGCTCCTACCCAGAGCTGGGAGTGCAATGGGCCCAATGGGAAGGCTGGAACCACACAGCTGAGCTTCATCCACCTTACGGATGCGTTTTTGAGAGTGTTGCTCTAATTACTTGACCAACACTGCAGGTGCCGCAGTTCCCGGGCCTGGTTAACACCGGGATATTTATGACAGTGAGCTTGGTCTGCGGCCCTGTCAAGTAGTCTCAAACCGAAATGGACCTCCATAGCATCATCAGTTCTCATCCTCATCCTCATCGATCACAGCATAAATAAAAAATAAAAAGTCTCAGCTTCTGTAACCCTTCATGCCATGCTCTCGCGGTGGCCTCAGTCTCGGTGTTCCTCCCTCCTCCCTTGCCTGAGGCTGTTCTGATCAAAACATGCAACGTCAGAGAGTCCACAAAGGAGGATTGGTGGAAGTGCGTAGTGGCGGTCTGCTCTCTGGTGGGGGGTGGGAGGGGGGGAGGGCGGGGGGGAGGGACGTTCACTCAGTCTGACTCCGCGACTTAACTAACACTGTCGTGAGTAGGGGGCATTGTAGGCGGTGTACTGCGCATGTTCAGTCAGAACAGGCACTACTGAACACTACCGAAGTGATTTGGCAGCAGTGCAGTCACACTCCAAGCACTGGTTTACGACATCCTTCCTTCAACCACTGCCATATTTAGTTACGTCATCGAGTCCAGAAAACTGTCAGCTAATGAGCAGTTTTTTGTTGGTGCTCAAACAGCAGTAAGTTTGTTACAAACAACTCATTATTATTATTGATCGCTTTCATATAGCGCTGTTCTCCGCTCGCGAGCAGACTCACTGCGCTCGCATGTGATTCTGCATGAGTGAATAGCTTTTTATAGCGCGTTTTTGAATATCCACTGAAGTGGTGTTCTTACAGCGCTGGCATGGCTGGTGCCACAAGAATCTGCTTCCAGAGAGAGTCAATCTCGGCGCGTTCTGTGTACACTATACAACCATGCACCGTGTCACTTCATGCAAAGCCACATACGTAAGGTGAATGCGTGTTTAGCTGTAACCTGCCACCTGCGCTTTTGGCAGAATGACCGGTGTCTTTTACGTGCTACTGCGGTAACACGGGGGTGGAACGGATACCGAAATAAGAGTCAGCACAGAAAGTTGACCCTGGAGAAGAAAATTCTCCCGCCGCTCCAGCAGGGATTCGAACCCGTGACCTTTCGATCACGAGTCCGGACGTTTGTTTTATAACTGACCATGTTGCTTACGCCAGCTCAAATAAAACCAAAATCGAGACGGAACTCTTTTTACCCGGGGTGGATGCGCCTCATGCTTACGTGCGTGCCTGGGCGCTACTGAGGTTGCTTCTAGTCATATTAGTACCCGAACATTTCGAAGGCTGCTAACCGCGTCGCTGGACAGCTGTGCGGAGACAAAGAGTGCCCCTTCAGTGGCGTAACTAAATCTGGCAGAGTTTGGAGGAAGGTGCCGGAAAGCGATGCTCGGAGTGCGCAGTGCAGTGTTTCCTTCGGACGGCAGCACACCGACGATCTGACGTCTCCTCCTGTGGACCTGTGGGGGCGGGGCCGCGATACTGAATGAACCCTGGGTGTGGCCGAAGGTGGGGGTGCCGGGACGAGCGGCGCGGGAGCAGTGCCTCTGAGGTCGGCACAGATGATGGGACAGAAACAAAGAAAAAAGATAATTATGTACCCTTCGACGTATCCTTTATTGTGCCAGACGGAAAAAGAAGATTTAATGAAGGTTTGGCGAGACGAAGGAACACACAGGGAACGGAGTCAATCCCGTCACACGCCCTGACCCAGCTCATCAGGAATTAGCTCGTGCCAATACAGAACCCAACCTCGCTTTCGATTTCGTGACCCGGCGTGACCTCCATAGTGAATATCATTTAACAATGGTACACGCACTCGCTTGAATGTATGCTGTCATTTCCCGGTCACTTAATTTGTATTTCTCTCTGCATCTCTCTGTCTTTCCGTTCATCGTAAAGTAACCCTGTGCCGGATTGACAAAACATTAAAATCCAGTTTCTGTCTCGCCCCGTCTAGCGTCCTACCATTCTCCATCTTCTTCTTCTTCTTCTTTATTTTTTTGATTATTTTATTTTTTATTTTTAACCCGATTTCATCCTTTCTGTCTCTTTCATGCCATCAAAAACAAAACAAACAAAAAAACAAAAAAACACGATGGTTTTCAGGTTCTTTCTCTGTACATTTGTGTTCTCCCTTCGTCTGTGTATTTCCCACCCCCACCTCCCCAATACTGCCTTTACTCCGAGACGGCAGATTGTTCTTCGCTGAAATGATTTGATTTCTTTAAGAGAGTTTACCGTTTGTGCAGTAGCACGTAAAAGATACCGGTCATTCTGCCGAATGTGCAGGTGGCAGGTTACAGCTGAACACGCGTGCACCCTACGTGTGTGGCTTATTTGCATGAAGTGACGTGACATGGTGCATGGTTGTATAGTTTAGACAGACCGCGCCGAGATGGCAGCAGTTTAATGTGGCACCAGCCATGTAACAACCAAACAACGCTGTACGTACACAACCTTTGTGGATACTCAAAACGCGCGATAAAAAGCTACAGTCAGTCATTTACAATCGCATGCTACACAATCGCAGTGATTCAGCTCGAGAGCGCAGAATAAGCGTAATGTAAGAGCGAGCATCATCATCATACTACTTGCGTTGTGTGTGTGTGTGTGTGTGTGTGTGTGTGTGTGTGAGAGAGAGAGAGAGAGAGAGAGAGAGAGAGAGAGAGAGAGAGAGAGAGAGAGAGAGAGAGAGACTGACACTGACACATGGTTTATTGTGAAGGCCACCGACCCATACACAAGGAGGGAATTGGGGGGTGGGGTGGGGTGGGGGTGAACGTATATTACACTTCAGCACTATTTTAGACGCTTTGATGGACGGTGTACATTGTTTTGCATAATTTTACCATTTCACATTGTATAGCCATAAGTATAAGATATATCACATTCGTACAGAGTGCTGGATAACTAGCATTTAGATACATAAGATACATCACATTCGTACAGAGTGCTGGATAACTAGCATTTAGATACATAAGATACATCACATTCGTACAGAGTGCTGGGGCGGGGATAGCTCAGTGGTTAGAGCGCCGGACTCGTGACTGAAAGGTTGCGGGTTCGAATCCCTGCAGGAGCGGCGGGAGAATTTTCTTCTCCAGGGTCGACTATCTGTGCTGACTCTTATTTCGGTATCCGTTCCACCCCCATGTTACCGCAGTAGCACGTAAAAGATCCCGGTCATTCTGCCAAGTGCAGGTGGCAGGTTACAGTTAAACACGCATACACCTTACGTATGTGGCTGTGCATGAAGTGACATGGTGCATGGTTGTATGGTGTACACAGAACTTGCGCCGAAACGGCTGCAGTTTCATGTGGCACCAGCCATGCCAGCGCTGTAAGTACACCACTTCGGTGGATATTCAAAAACGCGCTATAAAAAGCTAGTCACTCATGTAGCACCACATGCGAGCGCAGTGAGTCTGCTCAAGAGAGCGGAGAATAGCGCTATATAAGCGATCATCAATCAATAACTAGCACATTCGTACAGAGTGCTGGATAACTAGCATAATACCTATATCCCATTGCTTGACAGTTGCACACAAGTACAGGGTTACGAAGCCAGCATTTCTTCTCGGTGCTTCAAAGCGTAAAAAGCAAGCATTGCAACTTTTCTGTTAGCATCAATACTTGGGTTTTCAAATACAGAATTAAGAGAGAGTTCAACATCATTGTCAGTAAACTCCCTCAAGTATTTATGTCGGACTCCAGCATAAACAGGACATATAAACAAGAAGTGAATTTCGTCTTCCAGGACACCTGGGCAGAAAGGACACGTCTTTGTTGCATTTTCAGGTTGGAAGCGTTTGTTTGCGCCAAGTTCGTTTATGCCAAGCCGTAGTCTTAGCAGAGTATCCCTGAATGTCTTTACTGTGATGTCATTAAGATACTTTTCTGCCTGGTGGACTGATCTGAATAAGAAGTATGTTGCAAATCTATCACTGTTTGATATTTTTGTGCTCCATTCTAGTTTAAAACGTTGTTTCATTTTTTGCCTAATGGCAGAAAGAAAGGCAGCTTCGTTGCTCACTCCGCCTTGTGACCAGACGTCCTGGAATCCATAAGACTGGAAATACTCTTTTATGCTACCTGACCAGTTACTTCGCTTACCTCTGTCTTCTGTATCTAGACTGTTTTGGAGCATAATCAGAGCTTGTTTTGGGAATCTTGTTATGGGCATTTTGCCAATTTCAACCAATATCTGAGGTAGGCGATTTTGCTGTCGATGTACAATGGGTATCTTCCTGTTTCGCTATATACCATATGGTTTGGCGATTTATCGCCCAGACTTAGCAATCTTTTGCATGCAAACAGATGAGCTGACTCAATAATACGGAGTCTCGATGTGCCCCAAATTCCTGAAGCATACAGAAACATGGGTTTAATTTGGGCATCAAAAAGTTGAAAAAAACTGTTGTGTTTAAACACCACATTGTCTTCATTAGGTCCAAAATTTTACCCTTTGCTTTACTAGCATATTCCTCGCAAGCAGAATTTGAAGACCACTTTTTCCGCTTTTCCCCTGCACCAATATGTCCTCCTTTTCTAAAGATCATTACCTTTGTTTTGTCTAGATTCATAGTCAGCCCTAAAGAGTTGGAAGCTTTTTCTAGATTGTTTATCTGGTTTTGCAGACCTGATGGCGTGGA
>OY757547.1:21259750-21272531 GCA_963584105.1 Alviniconcha strummeri
GCCGGAAACAAACTTACAGCTTCTGATTTCATCGATGAATTTGGCATGTTTCTTTCTGATGACAGCATTCCTGCCGAGAACGTGCTTGTTGTTGGTGACTTTAACTTCCACATGGATAAGCCCAACGACCCGGATACACGGCGTTTTGTTCGATTGTACAACCCGCTAGGCTTTGATCAGTTTGTCACTGAGCCGACGCATGTAAAAGGTCACATTTTAGACATTGTTTTGTGTAGAGCGAGAACGCTTGTAACTTCTGTCAATGTTGATAACCTGTACATGTCGGATCACTTCTTGCTTACGATCGGAACCGACCTCTCGAGGCCCCGAGTTCCCCGCAAGGTGGTGAAATGCAGAAATGTTAAAGGCATTGACAGATCACTGTTCCGAGCTGATATCGCTCAGTCCCCCCTTGTGATAGGCTCTCCCGATGGTGTTGATGACCTTCTTGATCTGTACAATGCGACCCTTCTGGGTCTCCTAAACAAGCATGCACCAGAAAAAGAGAAAGTCGTTCCCGACCGTCCCAGCTCCCCTTGGATAAACGAGGCTGTCATCAAGGCGAAGCAGGCCAGGAGGCGCGCGGAACGAAAGAAACGGAAAACCGGCCTTGTAGTTCACATTGAGATATACAAACAGGCAAGGAACAACGTAACAAAGCTCATTAAGCAGGCCAAAGCCTCCCATTTCCATGCAAAATTAAAGGACGCCGAAACAGATTCGAAGAAAATGTTTTCTCTTCTCAGCACGCTGCTAAACAGAGAGAACAGGTCCGATTCTCTGCCAGACATGATACCCCAAGAAGCTGCTAAATCGTTTTCCCGATTCTTTCAAGAAAAAATCCAGACGATTAGGAAAGAATTTAATGACGATCCGTTAGACACGACAGAAAACTTCGCTTCCAGTGTTCACTCCAGTGACTTGCTCTCTAGTTTTTACGCTCTCTCCGAAGACCAAATCCTGAAACTCATTCGCGAGTCAAAGTCAACCACAACGACCGTAGACCCGGCTCCAACCAAACTCGTTCTTGAATTCACTGACGTTCTTCTGCCTGTGTTTCAGAAAATAGTCAATCTGAGTCTCACATCTGGCACTGTACCAATTGCTTTCAAAAAAGCAGTGGTTAAACCATTGATAAAAAAGCCAAATCTCGACCCCGAGGTCCTCGGTAACTACCGTCCGGTGTCCAACCTACCCTATTTGTCCAAGATCCTTGAGAGAGCGGTTGCCGACCAGCTGCAGGCACACCTCGACACAAACGGTTTGCATGTCAAGTTTCAGTCGGCATACAGACGTGGTCATAGCACTGAGACAGCCCTCCTTCGCATACTTAACGATTTGTTGGTAATGATTGATGGAGGAAACAATGCTATTCTCGTGTTGCTGGATCTGAGTGCTGCCTTTGACACTCTTGATCACACATTGCTCCTCCAGAGACTTCATGCAGAAATCGGCCTGGATGGTTCCGCTCTTGATTGGTTCTCATCATACTTGTCGTGCAGATCACAGCAAGTCCTTGTAGGACATGCCCTTTCAGCAGAAACGCCCCTTCTTTGTGGCGTTCCGCAGGGATCGGTGCTCGGTCCTCTTCTCTTTTCTCTTTACACTAGGCAGTTGGCAGACCTTATTGATAAGTTCTGCATAGACTACCACTTTTTTGCCGACGATTCCGAACTGTACTCGTGCCTACTTGAACCTGAGTCTGCGCTGAGTGCGTTGAGAAATGTTGAGTCGTGCTGTCGACAGATAAAAATATGGATGACGAAAAACAAATTGAAACTCAATGAGCAAAAAACTGTGGGCCATCATCTAGAAGAGAAACTGTCCCTGTTGACTGCCTTTCAGTTGGCGAAGCGTCTATTCCGTTCTCCAACGTGGTTAAAACACTTGGAGTAACTTTGGACGCGGAGCTTTCCATGGAACAACATGTCTCAGCCGTTGTCAGATCTTGTTTTTTCCACATCAGATCTCTGAGTAAAGTCCGTCCATACATCACCTACAAAGCTGCAAGCAGCATTGCTGTCTGTCTGATTTTGTCAAAGCTTGACTACTGCAATAGCCTTCTGTCGGGACTGCCCCAAAAACAGATTAAACGTCTACAGGCAGTGCAAAATGCTGCTGCAAGAACTGTCATGAAATGCAAAAAAACAGATCACATCACTCCCATTCTTAGGCAGCTTCATTGGCTTCCTATCCAGAAACGGATCCGCCACAAAATTCTCTCTGCCACTTACCGGTCAGTTCATGATAACACCCCCCTCTACCTCTCTGATCTTCTCCAAAAACACAACCCTTCTCGCCTTCTCAGATCAGCATCTAGATCTCACCTTGGTGTTCCCGGGCCCAGGGATTCCAAGACAAAGCGGTACGGCCAGCAAGCCTTCAGATATGTCGCTCCCTCCCTCTGGAATGTCCTCCCCGAGAGCATCAAGGAGAAGGACTCCATTCAGTCTTTCAGACCTTCGCTGAAAACTCATTTCTTTACCCAAGGATGATAGTCAATGCGATTGTGTACGTGCGCCGGCGCTGGTGTGTGTGTTAAGTGAAGTTGATGTTGCCATAATTACTGTGTGTGTGTGTGTGTGTGTGTGTGTGTGTGTGTGTGTGTGTGTGTGTGTGTGTGTGTGTGTGTGTGCGTGATTCTTTTTTTTCTCCTTTTTTTTCTGTTATCATTATTTGTAACTCTGTATATATTTTTACATTTAACTGTTATGCATAGTTCCACGTTTGGAAAGGGGTGGGTGGGTATGAGTGCATGTCCTTTGGTAGTTTTAGCTTGCGAGAGCTTACATGTATGCACTGTGTGTATCTGGTGCTGTGAACACGCAAGGTTTTGTGTGGAAGTTTTTTATGCGCTATATATAAATTTTCATTCATTCATTCATTCATTCTGCCAAAAGTGCAGGTGGCAGGTTACAGATAAACACGCATACACCTTACGTATGTGGCTTTGCATGAAGTGACATGGAGCATGGTTGTATGATGTACACAGGACTTGCGCCGAGACGGCTGCAGTTTCATGTGGCATCAGCCATGCCAGCACTGTAAGTACACCACTTCGGTGGATATAAAAAAAACGCGCTATAAAGCTAGTCACTCATGTAGAACCACATGCGAGCGCAGTGAGTCTGCTCAAGAGAGCGGAGAATAGCGCTGTATAAGCGATCATGAATCAATCTGTCTACACGTAAAGACATTTTTTCTAGATAATATGTTTGATTGCAGGCAATCAATTGGAGATACCTATTAAAAAATTGATTTAACAAAATAGTAGTGGAATATATAATAATTATGGGGTATCTTCCATTGAAATAAATGCAGTCTGGTTTCAGATGTACATTTACGTAGATGTCAGTTTTCCGTGGGAGGGATATAATTACAGGCCGACCTTTGCTCAGCTTAATCAGCTGGTCGGCACATTCTATCATCGCTACCGCCGATGTTGATACGATTCGTTGACTGTTTCTTAACCGTATGTCCGCTTTCCGGGCTGAAGGCTTTAGGGCATGGAATACTTGCAGGTTGGTGTGGGGGCACCCCTAAAGCCCGTCCTTAATTTGGCGAACATAGTTGCGCGTATTCGGCGTATATATTTGGTTCTTAATTGGGCGAACTTTTGCTTCGCGAATATAGTTCGGAGTATTCGTCCAACTGCGATAAAACTATATTCGGGGTCTAAAAAGCTTCGCTCAACATGTTCTGGGAACATTCGCCCTATTCGACGAACATTGCCTCTGACTGGCTGAGAGCAGAGCTCTCCTGTGGATGAGGAAGAAATACAAATAAAAATGGATGACGATGTCACTAGTTTCTTCACTCGCTTCGGAGGGACTTTTTTTATTTGTTGACTTGTGGGAGGCGCAGCCTTGTCTCTGGGATCCCGAGTGAGATAGTAGTTAATTGAATTACCCTGTGAGGGATGATTAAATTTATAAAGTATACTGACTTGACTTGATTTTAGCCTACATTTTGGATCATTCTGTCTGCTGCGCGTCTGCCGCAAGTTCGGGCCGAAGCTTGCATCTCATGACAAGCCAGTTAGGAACGAAGTAAAGTTCGTCGAACTGTCCGAACCATGTTCGGCGAACTAAAAGTTCAATTAAGAAACGAATCATAGTTCGTCGAACTGTCCGAAGTATGTTCGGCGAACAAACATTCGCCCAGTTAAGACCGGGCTTAACACTGAGCCGTTCCCCGGTTCGGCGTACTTGGCACGTTTTGCCTTTGGTTTTGCTTCTTCTAGATTTGTACCAAAGTGTGGATCCCTTCTGTACTTGGGCTAGATTATCAAACACCGGTGGTTCCCTTTCTTCTTCTTCTTCTTCTTGGTCGCTTTTATATAGCGATATTCTCTGTTCTCGAGCAGACTCACTGCGCTCGCATGTGATTCTTTATGGTCCATTTTTGAGTATCCACCCCAAAGTGGTGTACTTACAGCGCTGACATGGCTTGAACCACATGATTAAACTGCTGCCGTGTCGGCGCGGTCTGTGTACACCATACAACCATGCACCATGTCACTTCATGTAAACCATATACGTATGCGTGTTTAACTGTAGCCTGCCACCTGCACCTTTGGCAGAATTACCGGGATCTTTTACGTGCTATTGCGGTAACACGGGGGTGCCCTGGAATGCTGGCTATCGAAATAAGTGTCAGCACAGAAAGCTGGCCCTGGAGATGAAACTTCTCTCACTGCTACAGCAGGTTCCCTTTCTTCAGTTGATTCAAAAACTTACTTGGAATCAGCAAAAATGTCACCAACTACCTCGCCCGCCTTCCTCATCTGCGATCGCTGGACCCGCGGCCTCACTGAGCAATCGGATTTCAGCATCTCCTACGTCAATCGAGTTATTATTTTTCATCCATGGTGGTTGAGGATGAGGGCTGTGGGACAGTTTTTTGTCGTTTAGATCTAGACTGTGAGGCGAGAGTTCAGAGGAGGAAAGGCAGCTGGTAGCTATGTCCTCCGGCCCGGCGTGGTGCGGCTTTCCATGTCCCGTTTGCTACTGATAATGTCACTACTGATAATGTCACTACTGATAATGTCACTGCTGATAATGTCACTACTGATAATGTCACTACTGACAATGTCACTACTGATAATGTCACTACTGATAATGTCACTGATAATGTCACTACTGATAATGTCCCCTGTTTGCTACTGATAATGTCACTACTGATAATGTCACTGATAATGTCACTACTGATAATGTCACTGATAATGTCACTGCTGATAATGTCACTAATAATGTCGCCACTGATAATGTCACTACTGATAATGTCACTGATAATGTCACTACTGATAATATCACAACTGATAATGTCACTCATAATGTCACTACTGATAATGTCACTACTGATAATGTCACTACTGATAATGTCACTGATTATGTCACAACTGATAATGTACTACTGATAATGTCACTACTGATAATGTCACTGATAATGTCACTACTGATAATGTCACTGATAATGTCACTACTGATAATGTCACAAATGATGTCACTGATAATGTCACTGATAATGTCATTACTGATAATGTCACTCTGAATGGAGAATCATCGATCACCGTCATCGATCAGCGCCCTGCGAGTAGTCTGGTTACACTAATGTGTCGTCAAAGTGCAGGAGGTGTTGTTCTTGATCCGGTGAAAGGCTAGGTCAACAGTTGCGCGAAACGTCGTCCATCAGGTCGGAACCCCACATAGCTGATGTGATCGGGGATCACATTGACCACTGTGTACAAAAACCTGGACAAACAAAATTGCTGTGAATATAATGTTTATTTCATTCCAATCCATAGGGCCGTGGTGGCTCGTCGGGTGGGGTATCATTTGATGTTGAAAATAAAAGGTGTGATTAGTTAGTAGTCGCTGATTCATACGTCAAAAATTATGGTGATGTTTATTTTTTACAGAAAATCACTACTACAAACAATTTGTTACTCCAGCTTAACGCCATCGTCAGTAATCGGACTGCCCACGTACCTCATGGACCACGCACTTTACAACGCCTTGGTTATACTACCACCTACACCATGCATTGTATAACGACTTCTATCTACTACCAACCGGACCATGCATTGCATAACGGTAGAAGCTGTCCACGTACACAGACTGTATAACCTCTCTATAGAACTGGTTTTTCGGGATTCGATTTATCGAGGTTTGTGTGTGAGGGTTCGTGTGTGTGTGTGTGTGTGTGTGTGTGTGTGTGTGCGTGCGTGCGTGCGTGCGTGCGTGCGTGCGTGCGTGCGTGCGTGCGTGCGTGCGTGCGTGCGTGCGTGCGTGCGTGCGTGCGTGTGTGTGTGTTTTGTACAACAAAAATTACCTGTTTCTCCTACCACCGTCGAAAATGCCAAATCATCGTAAAATGGCTTTAGCATACAGCATCAACAGAAATAAATCGGCATTGAACTTGCAGCTACTAATACCTGTTTTTCATAGTTCATTTACATTTCGCGACACGCAGTAGTAGTAAGCTGCATATATGACGAGATATTCAGCTGGTGCTGTCATTGGCAGTATTGCGTAATGCCCACGCACGTGTCATTATATCAGTGGATACTATTCCTACTTTTCTTCTATTGATTCGAGTATCTCGACACAATTCTTTCAACAATTACTGTTCATCAATCAAAACCTCACCTCTGGTATATTTGCTCAATCCCACAAAATCGTTATTGTAAAACTTCTCAAGAAATCCAGCTTTGACCACAATGATCTGAGAATGTTCGCCTTGTGACCATCCTCTCGCTTGTTTCAAATATCATTTAATTTTTTTAATTTTGTTTCTAATCTCAGCTTTTCAACCATCTATCGACTAATCAGCTATTCAAACCATTCCAATCTGCATAGAGACATGCGTGGGCTGTCCTGCTGAAACTTACAATTGACTTTCGACACTCGTGACCATGGAAACGTATTTGCTCTAACTCTGCTTGACCTATTAACTGCCTTTGATACAAGAGGCTACACCATTCTTTACCAACTTCTTGAACATGTTTGACACACAGAACACTACTCTCCAATGGTTCCCTTCTTGTCTCTAAAACATAACTCATACTGTAGCTGTCAACGACTGTACCTCTGCCCCAGTGCCCATCTCCTGTGGAATCCCACATGGTCGGCTGTGGGACCTTTTCTCTTTGTTCTGAATACCGCAACCCTCTCTGATGTTATCGACAGTCACTCTCTGCTCATCTCCATTCTTTTGCTTTGCTGGCGACTCTTTGCAGAAATCAGGGGCCTTAATTATGAATCAGGACTACGGTAGCCCAGGCCTAAACCAAAGTCCCTGACTTTAGAGTCCGAGACTTTGAGGTTAGGCAAAGTTCGTATACATGAACGCGGACAATGGTCGAGACAACAGAGTCACTGACTTCGCGCTGATAAGAAAGTGGTCATCACACGCGTCATCGCTTGTGCTAACTTTAGGCGGGGCAATCCCATCTGGGCATGCGCACCGACACGCTTCGTTCACTTCCCTGCAACGTATTTCGCACGCGCAAACATCGGTAAACATGCACGTTAGGTGAAGGCTTCCTGGCAGGCCCCGATTCTGGATGTGATTCGCCATGTTTTACTTCTCAAACACCCAAACGATCTCGACGAGGTCATTATTCGTAAAAGCGCTAATCTATCGACATCTTCGATTGGCATTTACTGAATCGAATAACCGTAGCATCGTCTGCTGCGTCGGCCATTTTGAACATGTCAGAAAGGCGAGTGGACGCTGTGAAATCAGGTAGCCTACGCTGTGCAGATGAATTTAAATAACAAGAAAATAATATAGTGAGAATGTAAGACGTCAAGCAAACTTGCTCTCATAATAATTTGCAAACATTAAATCGTACGATCACATTAATCGGTCATTATGCCTGCATCGCTCGGCTAGTACGACCTTTCTTCCCTCCAGAATGAAAGCTTTGGCTTTTTTCTTCTTTTTTTTAATTAAAAAGTGAAAGAAGCCGCTGAATTCAGGCGTAAAGCTGCAACAACAGCAAAAACTAAACAAAAACAACAAGAACCAACTTTCCAAGAATAACAAGGCTAAAAGCAGTCATAGTCCCGGTCCTACGACCCGTAGTCAGCGAAATCGCTAGCCTAAATATCGGCTGTTTAGGCCCGAGGTTCGGCCCGGACTTTGGTGTAGTCCCGGTCCATGGTTACCATTTTGGGGGCATTCTCAATAGCCTTGAGATTTAGGCCGGCCTACCGCTTCAGGCCCGATTCATAGTTAAGGCCCCTGCCCCGTTACGGCAGTTTCATGAACTCGCTCACTACTTGCAAGAGCGCATCAATAACGTCACGTTAAACCGTGGATGACCCACAATAAACTCAAACTAAATGATGACAAGACTAAGCACTGATCATATCTGCACCCAGGATTTCGAACTCTACGTCGATTCCCCGACTCTTCTGCTGTAGAGTACTCGACAGCTGGCGATTCTCTGCCAGCTCACTTGTTTATGTTAACTTGATCCGAACTGCCAACTTTAACTATTGTAATTCACTTCTCGCCGGACTGCCAAAGAATCTCATCGAAATGCTCCAAAGATCGCTCTGATATAACCGTATTGGTTGACTGGGCGTAAAGCACCAAGTTACTTACATGCTCCAGTCCAAAGAATCAAAGTAACGCAGCCTGTCTTCTTTTACAGTCTTCTAGCTTTGACTATGCTTCTCATCTTCTTGAGTCCTTGCACTGGCTTCCACTTTGAAAACAATGTGATACAAACACTCCTCTCTCTGCTTGTATTTGTATATTGAATGTAAGCGTCTTGCGCTTATTGAAGACAGGCGAAGATAAATATCCTTGTTGTTACTGCTCTTCTTGTTATTTCTGTGCTTGTTACTACTGCTGTTCTTTTTGTCGGTGCTTTCTTTGTTGTTCTCGTTACTTCTGTTCTACCTGTCTTTATTACTGCTATTCCTGTCGGGTTTTTTTTTTCTTTTTTTTTTTTTTTTCGTTACTGCCCTTCTTGCTTTTTGTTGTTACTGCTTGTTTTTTTTTGTTTTTTTGCTTTTTTGTTGTTGTTACTGATCTTCTTGCTGTTGTTGTTACTGCTCTTCATGCTGTTCTTGTTGTTACTGCTCTTCTTGCTTTTCTTGCTGCTTCTGCACTTCTTGCCTTTTTGTTGTTGTTGTAATTTTTGTATTACTACTTTTCTCGCTGTTCTTGTTGTAGCTGCTTTTCGTGATGTTACTGCTTTTCTGGCTGTTCTTGCTGTTACTGCTCTTCTTGTTGTTTATGATGTTACTGCTGTTCCCGTTACTGCAGATTTTGTTGTCGCTGTTTTACTTGGTGTTCGTGACTTTACTGCTATTTTTGCTGTTTATCGGGAGGCCTCAACTGTATAATGTCCATACTACCACCTGGACCATCACAGGACAACAAACACAAACACACACACACACACACACACACACACACACACACACACACACACACACACACACACACAAGCACGCACGCACGTACACGCGCGCGCGCACACACACACATGCACTCACGCACATATATATATGAGTTATGTTCACAGTTGAGTCATGTCGATATCCAAGTGCATGTGATAGTAACTTTGCTTCAGAAAAACGTTCACAATTGAATTATGCCAATATTGAAGTGCATTATTACATCGCCGGAGAATTTAATTATGCTAACATCAAAATGCATTACAGCCTCGCTTGAAAATAACGCTAACAGTTGAATTTTGTGAATATCGAAGTGCATTATAACTTTGCTTAAAGAATAACGCTATGTCAATATCAAAGTGCATTATAACTTTGCATGAGAATAACGCAATGTCAATATCGAAGTACATGATAAGTTTGCTTCAGAACACCGGCATGTCAGTATCGAAGTGCATAATAACTTTGCTTCAGAATAATGCTATGTCAATATCGAAGTTAATTAAAACTTTGCTTTAGAATAACGCTTTGTCAGTATCGAAGAGCTTGCAGTTCGGGTTCTCTTGTGAAATGAAGACCATTGTAAGATATTGTTGTGTTGATATTCGCAGCTTTAAAGTAAACTGGTTGTGGAAATATTGTTGATGTATTATAAACACCGTTGTGCTTTTAGCATATTAAAGTTCAAAGGGTATCCTGTGTGTATTTGTGTGTGTGTGTGCGTTCGTGCGCGCGCACGTGTGGTTGTATGCATGTGTGTGTGTGTGTGTGTGTGTGTGTGTGTGTGTGTGTGTGTGTGTGTGTGTGTGCGTGCGTGTTACTTAATGATCAACCTAGACACCTTTTTGCATTCAGATTGAGGCTAAACTAGAAGAACGAATTAATAACAGGAATAGAAAGACAGACGGCATCCAAACAGCATAATGGACCAGCAACAGTATACGCACGCACAGACACAAACACGCACACATACACACGCGAGCACACACACACACGCGCGCGCGCGCGCTTGTGCAAACAAACATGTATCAATACAAACACTATCGGTTGCCTTACTAAATTTGGGTCGTCCCTACCACAACCTTTTACATTCAAGCTCTAAACAGAATATCGGACCAACAAAATCATACACACTCGCAAATACGCATGCACGCATGCTGGTGTGTGTGTGGGGGTAGGGGGGGTCTGTGGTCGGCGGTTAGTAGGCTGTGGTTTGTGGTCTGTTGTGTGTGCGGTTGGTGTTGTGTGGTTAGTGGTCTCTGGTTCACGGTCTGTTGTTTGTGACCTTTGATCTGCGGTTTGTGGTGTGTAGTTAGTGGCCTGTAGTTAATGGCCTGTGGTTAGTGGCCTCTGGGTAGTAGCCTGTGGGCAGTGGCCTGTAGTTAGTGACCTGTGGTTAGTGGCCTGTAGTTAGTACGATTCCATTGTACTGGGGTAGTCCCGGACGTCCTACCTGTACGTGTTCTGCCACTACATTAAAGTGCCACTACATTAAAGTTCCAGACCTAGCCCGGTTGGGGAGGACATGTATCAACAGCTCAAAACTAAGCTTTTCTCGTCTTTTTTGTTTCCCGATTTTAAAAAAAGAAGAAAAAAGTAAAAAGCTTCTGATAGAAACGTCTCGTATTTTTGTTTTTGTTTTTGTTTGTTTGTTTCCCGTAAAGCAGCCGCTACTTTACCCCCCCCCCCCCACCCACCTCCACCTCCCTCCGCCCCCCCCCCCCCCCCCCCCCCCCCCACCAAAATGATGCTAGGGTGTACCTTTCTACACTTGAGTAATTAAACATCTTTTTATCATCCGTTAGTATACCCACCATGAGAAATACGTGTACCTTATCACCTCAAACCAACGTCTGACAGGCTCGCGATTCAACTGATTACAAACACTGTTTCAGTTGTTATCAGACGACGGAGCTTAAACAGTCAGGATCCGTTTCCCTCTGCTTGCAGTACATAGAGCGTCAGCGCCACGACAAACACACAAAACGTGCGGAAGACAAAGGGAGACGTGGTCTCGATAGCATCTTGTGCACAGGGCGATTCTTCCGGTCCACTGACCAACAATGACACTCGGGTTTCCTCTGACCACTCTTACTGCTCTGCTGTTGTTCAGCAGCTTCGTGCTGGGCGGTGAGGTGTTCGGTTGTTGTGGTTATTTTCCTGTTCTCTCAAGCTGTTACAGCTCTACAGGCTTTTCGCCTAAGTCAAGGCGAGACATGTTAGAAACAAATAATTATAGTCTTCTCAGAGCATACACACTATAATTCTCGTATTGTGAGAGACAGAAAAACGTTTCATGATATACGCTTGTCTGAAAACTGTGTGACAATGGTAACATATTTCATGGATGAAGAGGGAAATATGTTGTCTTTTGCTGATTTTTAGGAAAGGTTTCCAAACGTGGGATTGGATTTTCTCACTTATGACGGATTGGTTTCGTCAGTAATGACATACTAGAAAAAAAGAAATTTAGAAGTGAGAACGCCTCTCTCCCTCTTGATTCAGACTCAAAACCGTAGTCAGTTATTTTGAAACGGGGCTCAAGAGGAATGAACTCAATTCTAAATAAATAATTTATAGTCAAGTGCCAAAAAAGGGTGTGCAAATGGAACAGCTTTTTGCTGAGTTAAACTGATTCTAACAACAAAAGATATGCAACTCAGTTTAAATTCAGGATTTCTCACAGACTTTTACCAAGCGGGCGTTATTTGTACTTGAGACACTTAACAGAAATCCCATTGTGTGATTTTTGCAGCCATGAAGAAGAAACATTACTTCACTTATTTTGGGAGTGTCCAGCTGTCCAATCTTTCTGGTCGGTGCACTGATCAGTAGGGACATACAAGTGGAACTGAATATGCCTTTCATTCTGTTTGGCCTTGACCAAAATGTACAGACTGACCTGAGTTTTTGACCTAATTATTTAAGATGGCAAAATTCCACATTTTGAAATCAAAATTGCAAAAGTGAAAACCAAACGTTAACATTTTCATCCACTCATTAAAGCAAAGGGCAATCACAGAGAAATATTAAACAGCTGCTTCAGACCAAGAGGCATAACACACAACCGTTACCACTTGCTGATCTTTTGTGTTTAAAGTATGACTCTCTCTATCTCTGCCTGCCTGCCTGCCTGCCTGCCTCTCTCTCTCTCTCTCTCTCTCTCTCTCTCTCTCTCTCTCTCTCTCTCTCTCTCTCTCTCTCTCTCTCTCTCTCTCTCTCTCTCCACCAGCCACTGAAATTGTGTGTGTGTGTGTGTGTGTGTGTGTGTGTGTGTGTGCGTGTGTGTGCGCGCGCGCGCGTTTGTGTGTGTACGTGCATGCGTGTGTGTGTGTGTGCCTGTGTTCATCCTTGTCCGAACGACA
>OY757547.1:21272731-21317231 GCA_963584105.1 Alviniconcha strummeri
AAACCACTTTGAAAACAGAAACTATGATTAAGACATGCTGATTTGTAACCTATTCGCACTATTATTGCGTTATACATAATTTGTTATCCTGTTCAACTTGTGCCTTCGATTTTGCATTATATATGCCGTAAAGAACTTGTCTGAAAATAATTATGTTTGTCGGCTATTAGCAAGTGAAATGCCAATACTGATCAAAGTACGCTCATAAGCAAGTGGTTATTTTTCCTTGGTAATGTTTCTTGCTCACTGTGTTGCGTCCAAAACTGCGAACCAGCACTTTACTTGTGATATGGTGATTTGTGCTTGGAACTGTTGCCGGCGATTTTGTAGGCCTACTCCGTGATTCATCCTCTTGTGACCCTGTTGTCGTGACGTTAAAGTCCAAGAGCTAAGGGACTCCTGTTCACATAAATGTATAACAACGCTGACAACTGATATCCACGAACGACTGTACAAACACACACTCTCTCTCTCTCTCTCTCTCTCTCTCTCTCTCTCTCTCTCTCTCTCTCTCTCTCTCTCTCTCTCTCTCTCTCTCTCTCTCTCTCTCTCTTTCCTGATCGCATGCGGCTGTACGTGAGTACTGCCAGGTTTACAGTATACCACATTTTCGTCTGTCCCGTCATTTTTTCTGTCTATGCATTTCGTTCGATCTTTTGTACGAAATGATTCTGTGTGTGTGTGTGTGTGTGTGTGTGTGTGTGTGTGTGTGTGTGTGTGTGTGTGTGTGTGTGTGTGTGTGTGTGTTTATGTGTGTTTGTGTGTGTGTTCCGTGTGCCGCGCGAGTGTTTAAAGCCAAGGTGATTACCACTGCGTCTGTTTTCTGTTCTGTGCAAGCAGAGTAGGTCGCCATCGTTTCCGGAGGGCATGCTATTCACCCATGGGTAAGCTTTTTTGATGTCATGTTTCTGAGTTGGTTTGAGAACGTTGTGGTGCAAATACAAGAGTTATTGACACACAGTGTCGGATGGGGGCGGGGGCGCTAACAGGACGTGACCACACACACAAAAAGGACAAGCCTGAGAGACTTTCAGTAGCTGAGTTTAGACAAGTGTTCCAAAGTTGCCTGATGTTAATGTGGGTGGGTGGGTGTCTGTGTGTGTGTGGAGGGGGGGAGACGAAATAACCTATTTATTTTATTAAAACGGCTAAAGTATGGGGCCTTTTTTTCTTTTCTTTTCTTTTTTTCATTATACCTGTGATTTTATTTTATTACCTTTTAGCTTTACTGTGAGTCTGAGTGTACATGTCTTCTCATGTGATTGGAATTGATATTGATGTTTATTCTGCTTTTGCTGTCATATTCAACATACTATGTTTGGAGGTAGCGTATGACTCTATGAGGCTGTTTACTGGCATTCGCATTCTATCTATGATCTTATCTTGTACTTATGTTTTGTGTTTCGTATTATCCCGTGTGTTATCTTACTGGTATCTTTTATGCAGTCGTAAGGCAAATTTCTATGTTATTCATAGCCAATAAAATTTCTGTATTCTGTACTAAATTGAGCCAGATTGCACAAGGAGCAACTAAAGTTAGAAGCGGATAATTTCTAATCCCCCCACCCCCCCACCACCACCACCACCATCCCGTCCCCGTCCCTAATAAGCCTTATGGTTTCTGTGGACGTTAAGCATCATAATTACTTACTTACTTGCCCCAGATCCCTATTAGCTAAAGAGTCCATAACTCCGGCTCTCCTAATCTAGTTCCCGGTGGCTCATAGGATATATCTGTCTCATCTACCCATCCGAATTTTACGATTTTTACAGGCCCTCCGGGATGCGGCTGTCCTTCAATATGTACGAGTCGTCAATAAGCTAAAAAGAAACATATAAAAAAAATTAGCTAATCGTTCGTGTTTATTTTTAGATGGGAAAAGTCCCTTGTCATAACAAAAATCCAAGCAAGTGACGTAGAAAACCGGAAACCGAGCAAACACCTGTATGGCCTGCAGTAAATTTCTGATAGGAAGACATCTATCTGTACACTTCCACTGGACCAGCTTCCATTGTGCAGCATGTATTTTGAGAATGGCAAAAACAGGACATCGCATCCCTTTCACTGATCAGTCTGGTCAGGTTATCTACGTGATCCTGGTTACACCCACTGAGCGGCACTACCTGAAGCAAATCTGTCACTTTTTGTTTTCACGGTGAATCTGTAAGAGAAAGAAAGCATGACATGAGAGGTTTTTGTTTGTACTGGCAGTGGAAGTGTGCACAAGAACAGTTCGTAGTTGGATCTTGACGTCCTGTAAACCGCTTAGCGTCATCCCAGCACGGAAAGTGGGGAAGAAGAGAATACACTATTCTGTGATGATTATGATTACGCCACCTCTTCCTGTTTAATAACTATTCACTACTAGCTGTGTTTGTAAAATTATATATGCTAGTGTTGCCGTTCTTAATGGAGTGAATGTGGTTAAAAAATAAAATAAAAAGTATGTATAAACAATTTACAGATATCGCCATAATATCTTCCCGCCGTTTATAAGTTACCATGGCACGTATACATGATGCGTTCAGATGTGGACTTGTATAAAACCACAAAAAATATACATCTACAATGAAAGTGACCAACAGACTTTCACTGAATACTACTGACTTGTACTGATATTTACTTGTACTGATACAGTGCTGGATCTAAACGGTATTCGTTTTAGTCTTTGTCATGCTCGTCTGTTTTGCTTATTTTGGTGTTTTGTTTCATTTATTTTAGTTTTCATTGTTCAGCCAATTAGAATGTGCATTTAAATTGATGCACCAGTACGCCGTTATCAGTTTCTCACTTTCTGACAACACACAAAAAAACTGTTACTGCTTTAAACACGTTGTAAATGCTGACACAGGTACTACGTCGTTATCTCATGAACATCTATGGCTAATACGATAATGTCAGTTTATTTTGGGTTTTGGTCTCAGGAAGTTTAATACGATTACTTTGTTTCGTTTCATTTTTCTTACCTCCATTTTTCTTACCTACCTTCTGGGGGTAAGAAAAATGAAACGAGGGATGATTTATTGCCTTGGGTTGATCCAAGCTGCCCAGTCATGTCTGCTTGCCACTAATCCAGTGAAAGCAAGCAGCTGAAAGAGATTAGTGTCCGGAAAATATGCAGACCAATATTACTTATCTAAGCTACCATGCCAATACCAGTAAAACGTCTTTATAAAGCCAAACAATGGGTAAGAAACCGTGTTTAAAATCAGAAACCTCTGCTCTCAGTGGGCCCAAATTAAGCTGCATAAAATAGTATTAATTTCCAACTACGTAGATATATTTTTTTAAATACGGTTCTCGTAGCTGAACGTCCAATTTTAATAGTCCATAAGGAAAATTGCATAGTCTTCAGATCTAACAGTTGCTGGTTGCCATAGCTATGTCTTTACTATGAAAATTAAAATGCTCTACTGGTTTTGTGAACAATACACCATTTGTGATCAGACAATCAGGATTTTTACATTAATGTGGAATGAGTAAATTTCACTGTTATTTTTCTATACCAGATTATATGCATGAAATACGGTTACTGGTGAGATAGGTACCCCCCCCCCCCCCCCCCCCAAAAAAAAAAAAGAAGAAGGCAAAATAGATATATGTAGCGCAGCATATAATTATTCAGACATCTGCTTGTTAGCTGAGCATGCAGACATGGTTTTGAGCATGCAGACATGGTTTTGGGCATGCGTGTTGTTTTGAGAAAGAAAGAGGGAGATGTGCATCAGGCTGAAAGAAAGAGCTGAGAGAAACATAGTGGTAATTTGGGGTCAATTAAACGCTTTGAGTAAGTACATAAGTAAACATGGTGCTTAACGTTCACAGAAACCATAAGGCTTATTAGGGCCGGGGAGAAATGGCGGAAAGGGAGGTCTGGAGGTGAGGGAATTTGTAGATTATATACCTGTCGCTACACTGTCACCTCCAGAATGACTCCTGCATTAAGATGGGCAGCGATGAGAGCCATTTTAATCTTCATTAACTGTGAGGAACAAAGTCACAAGACAGTGACCACAGACCACAAGTTATGAAAAGAAAGGAGAGCCGAAGCGGAATCGAACCTAGGTCCTTCTGCCTTACCTCTAGGCCAAACCGGCTTGCACACGTACCCCCGCTGGTGATCAAACTTTACCCTGCGATTTGATGACTTCTGTCTCGATTTTATACCTCCTTCGCTGTTGATCAAGGGGTACAGGGAACCGAAGCGAGTACGTGAGTTGGCCTGAAAACTCTTGCAGATATTTCCCTCTGCAAGCTTCGTGTGCTTCTGTCGTTTGGCTTGGCGGACGGAGTCTGAGGAAAGGGGAGGTAGACGTCTGCTGCAGGTACGCTGGTGACTGCATGACGAGGCCTATACGGGGCAAGCAGGCTCTGCCACTGCGGCTGCGGGTGAAGGTCTGGTCTGGGGTGGATGCTGAAGGCTCACGGATCTTCCGCTTTGTCCCTTTGTCCTCTATGCTGACCTTTCGGGTGTCCTGGACTGTGACGTCGCCAGACATCACGATCGGCTGCGGTGGTCGACGCGACAAGTGGTGAGGGACCTTTTCATGAGTCTCTGTACCTCTTCACTGGTGCCCCTGTGTCACAGTGGCCAGTGGCCAGTTCTCTACACAGCGCCTATTTTAAGGCAGGCGGTGGTCCTCCAACCTGGAGATGCGTCCTGCCCAGCGCAGCTGTATCTTGAGGAGCAGGGTCTCGATGCTGATGGTCTCCGCTGCGGAGGCAGCGCTGGTGGACACGCTCAAGGAGGCGCAGGTGGCGACGGCAGGTGACCCACGACTCGGCACCATCCAGGGGAGTAGTCAGCACAGCAGCTTTGTAGACGCTGATCGTTGGGGTTTTCTTCAGGTTGTTTTTGTTCCAGACACGTCTGTATAGTCTGCCAAAGGTATTTTCCTCTGTCAGTCTACTGTCTACTTCTTTGCCGATTTTGGCGTCAGAGGAGATCATGCACCCCAAGTAGCTGAACTGCTGGACTGCCTTCAGCTCTGTCTGTTCGACCGGGCTGCATAGATGGTGGTCTCTTCTTGGGGTGGGGCCTGATGGAGAACTTCAGTTTTTATGCACAAGAGGTGCTTTAGCTTTTGCTTTCAATTTGAGCTTCTCCAGGGACAGCCATGTTTCCTCACTCCTTACCGATGAAGACCAAAAAAGTGTTGCCTCGTGACGTATTTGTAACGTCTCTAGTGCGTGAAGAGATCAAGTGTCGTCGAGCGATTCTGGGGCCATACAACTGAGAATTAGTAAGTAAACATGGTGGTTAACGTCCTCAGAAACCACAAGGCAGGCAACTGAAAAGGCTAGCAGGTTAGGTTATAAACATGTCTGCGGTAATTACTGGCACGTGGCATCTCATGACTATCAGAAAGTGATCCAGCACATGCACATCCACACATTCACTCACAGAATCGTTATACTTTTTTCCCGCTGAACTTCAACCTCTTTCAGCTCAAATTCAGGTGGAGAATGAAAGTTCCAAATATTGTTGACTCAAAACCGTAAGTCACAACTATGTCATAAGCAGACAAAAGAAAGGGTTAGAAAGCGCAAAGGTCCGAAAAGCCAGTATAGCTAAGTAAACTTTATCTGGTTGTCGCATTCCCTGAGAATTAACGTGAATAATAAGTGAGCACAAAACCGTCCATGCGGTATGGTATACGAAAGACTAAACTACGAACTTGTGAAAAGACAGTTTAAGCTTTAACACATCAATCATGAAAAAACAAAAGTGATATAACTCGTATGCCTGAAACAACTCGTGGCTACCACGGAGCTGGCCACTGCTTAATCGTTTAAGCAAACATGAAACATAACAAAACGCCAGCGATGACAAAATAAAACAACAACCAAAGAACAAACAAGAAACTAAAAACCCACAATCAATAAAAAATAAAAAATAAAAATCAGTCAGAAACTAGAACGGTAAAAGATGGTCAACCAACCTGTTAAAAGTGGAGGTGTAAGTCGTAGTATTACCTGCAAAAGGTCCGTAACTCAGAACACTGAGCTGAACGGAAACACTTGGAGACTTGGCAAGGTTATTAGTAGCTGCAAGAGAGAGCACCTGGTCTTTGAAAGTGTGAGTGGTGCGGGGATGATGATGATGATCATGGGCTTAATGTCCTCGGGTGTCGGGTTGAATAGGTGCGGGGATTAAAATGGAAGGTCTTTTCTACCTTCAAAAATATGGCATCGGTGGTCCAGAATTTGGAATAAAAGAAGAATCAGTAACAGAGAGGGGACGGCAGCTCTTCCATGTCCGTCCATGAACAAGGGGAGACTAGTTGTGTACTCCCGGCCACTGACTGACCGGCGCGAATTGGAACCATCTCTTGGACAGTGTTTCACACGGGAAAGCCATATGTTGGTCAGCGTTTCACACGGGAAAGCCATATCTTGGTTATTGTTCCACACGGGAAGGCCATATCGTGGTAAGTGTTTCGCACGGAAAAGCCATATCGTGGTGGGTGTTTCACACGGGAAAGTCATATCTTGGTCAGTGTTTCACACGGGAAAGCCATATCGTGGTCGGTGTTTCACACGGAAAAGCCATATCGTGGTCGGTGTTTCACACGGGAAAGCCATATCGTGGTCAGTGTTTCGCACGGAAAAGCCATATCTTGGTTATTGTTCCACACGGGAAAGCCATATCGTGGTCAGTGTTTCACACGGAAAAGCCATATCTTGGTCAGTGTTTCACACGGGAGGGGAGACTACTACTCCTCACAACCGCACTAGGACCCAGCATCAGACGAACTACTGACTGAGCTAAAAACATTTTCATCTGACTTTTCAACTACAAAACTTACGAAGACCATCTCAACAACAGTTTCACTAAATTTAAAACATGGATTTAAAAGAAAGAAAGAAAGAATCGGTAGCGCGATGTACGGGTTTGACCTTGACATTTCAATTTGAGCGTACAAAGTGGACGTGGATTGTGGATTGTGTGTGAGAGAGGGAGAAAGAAAGAAAGAGAGTATCACAGTGGGTGGGTGCGTGTGTGCGCGCAAGTGAGTGAATGTATATGAGTGTGTACGTGAGTTAGTTTGTGGGCACTGTCCTGTGACTTTGTCCGTCACTTCCTACTGAAACATTAAAATGGCTCTTTTCGCTGCCCATCTTAATGCAGAAGTCATTCTGGTGGTGACAGTGTAGCGACAGGTACATAATCTCCCTCTCCCCCCCCCCCCCCACCCCCCTACCCCCTTCCCCCTGTTCTCCCCGTCCCTAATAAGCCTTATGGTTTCTGTGGACGTTAAGCACCATGTTTACTTACTTACTTATCAATGACTCACGGGGAGTGGGTTAGAGCGCCGGACTCGTGATTGAAAGGTCGCGGGTTCGAATCCCTGCAGGAGCGGCGTGAGAATTTTCTTCTCCGGTGTAAACTTTCTGTGCTGACTCTTATTTCGATATCCGTTCCACCCCCGTGTTACCGCAGTAGCACGTTAAATATCTCGATCATTCTGCCAAACGTGCAGGTGGCAGGTTACATCTAAACACGCATACACCTAACGTATGTGGCTTTGCATGAAGTGACATGGTGCATGGTTGTATGGTGTACACAGAACTTGCGCCGAGACGGCAGCAGTTTCATGTGGCACCAGCCATGCCAGCGCTGTAAGTACACCACTTCGGTGGATACTGAAAAGCGCGCTTTAAAAAGCTATATAGTCACTCATGTAGAATCACATGTGAGCGCAGTGAGTCTGCTCGATAGCGGAGAATAGCGCTACGTAAAAGCAATCATCATCATCATCATCATCATCTTGACGAATCGAATGAAAACTGCTGCTTTTTTTTTTCTTTTTCTTTTTCTTCTGCTTTTTTCTCGATCGATACTTCTTCGGTTCGATTTCCCTTTATGAATCAGTCAATATAGATCAACCATTCTGTATGGTTTTAGCAGGGTAGCTGTCTGATTAGGATTGAGTGGTGTGTATACAGATCCAGCGATGTGCCAGTGTCTGGTTGTTGATAGTAGTGTATGTAGGGTGGGTGCGGAGTGTGGGTCAGGGTGTGTATGTGTGGGTGTCTGGGGAGGTGGTATGATAATTTGTATTATAGATTTTCTTTTTTGACTTTCTTTTTAATCCAGTATGTCTGTTTATTGTTATCTGTTTAAATGCTTTTCACGTTGCTATGATGTGCTTTTTACGTGCCTTAAAAAAAAACAAAAAAACAAAAACTTGGTAGTTAGCTGAATTGCCCTGTGAGGGATGATTAAAGGATATTGACTTGAGATGATTTTGCTGTTGATCGCTTTTATAATTATATAACAGGAATGGGTTGTTTTTGTTTTTGTTTTGTTTTTTTCTTCTCCAGAGACATACTTAGTAGCAGTGAAAACCGGAACTGGGAAATGGGCGGCAACAGACGATGACCTTTACCTGTATTTATACGGTGACAGGTGCTCTCACATCGGCACCTTTCTGGATCATCCAAACTGCAATGACTTCGAATTAGGTCATACGGATAGCTTTATGTTCGACAAAAGAAGTGTGGGGAATGTAAGACATTCTGTTCTTATGCAATTTTTGTGTGCAGAAACTTGGGTTCATGACAAAAGTCAGCTGGGGGAGGGGGGGCGGGAGGGGGGGTGCAGATTGATGTGAAGTAGAACAGGCAAACTAGAGCCAATTATCTATTTTAATGTTTCATTAAATGTGAGGGACAAAGTCACAAGACTGTCCACAGACCACAACTTTATATGGAGCTGGGGGAGAGGAGGGGGGGGGGGATTATATACCTGTCGCTACACTGTCACCACCGGAATGACTCCTGCATTAAGATGAGCAGCGATGAGAGCCATTTTAATCTTTCGTTAGGTTGAGCAAGAGTTCACAATTGGTTGGCACGGCTGTAATGATCTCTGGTGTTAATTGATCCTAACTGTGTAATTACAGACTTCTGATTGGTGTGAGTTACATTGCCGGAGAGCGCTAATCCTGAGGAATCCTGGAGTGTGAATTTTGTGCAGGAATCTGGGTTGTTTGTAGACATTTTTTCAGTTTGATTGTCAGTGTGCCTGTGTCAGTGGTCATTGGCGCTATTTTTGTGTGCACGGGAATCGTGTTTACGTGTGCGCAGTGGTGAGTTACCATGAGTTCAGATCGCAGTGGTGTTCGCACTGGCAAGCGCGGCCTTATGTTTTCCCCGACGCAGACCTCTACCAAGCAACCTGACAAGAGGACCCGGGTAGGCTCTGACACCGAGAGGATGGTACACGAGTCGGTCGGGATGGAGTATGCACCTAAAGCCTTTGACGACGAACTGAATGAGCCAGGTACTGATTTTGACATTGACATCGGATCGATCCACACCAACATATTGACCCGAGTTAATGAAGCCCTTTCGCAGACAGGTGGTCTTGGGGAGGGAGGTGATAAGGAGAAATGCTTTGTGCAGAAAATGATACCTGCGATAGTGACTTCCGTTGCTATAACCGTCGGAGAGGTGATGAAGAGTTTTTTTAAGAAGATGCCAAAGCCGGCTGACATAGTGAGTGTGGACCGGAGTCCAGTGGTTCAAAACCTACAGAGAAACCTGCTTCTGATGCGTTACGAGAATGACAGACTGGAACAATACTGCCGTAGAGAGACGATCAAAGTGGTTGGGCTGAAGGAGGAGGAGGGGGAAGATACCGAGCAGAAGGTACTGGAGATTTTCAAAGTTGTTGGTGCAGACATTACTCCGGCTGATGTTTCTGTTGTGCATCGAACAGGTGATAGGAAGAGGAAGGGGAGGCCGATCCTGGTGTGCTTTGTTTCCCGGAAGAAGAGGAAGGAGGTCATGCAGAAGAAGAAGGTATTGAAAGATAAACGGGAGTACGCGGGAGTGTACGTGTTCGATGATCTGACAACTCTGAGGGCAAAGATGCTGTACTATCTCAAGAAGAAGGTGCCTGTGGTAGAGAATGCCTGGACCATTGATGGCAGAATTCACTGCACCAAGAAGCGCCCGCCTGGCCTGTCAGAAAGAGAAAGCCCGGGGAGGATCTTCACCATCGACACCCCGGATGATCTCTTCAAGCTTGGTGTTGATGCTGTTGACTCTGAGGAGCTCGGCTTTGCAGACCTGTTTCGTATCTAGGAATCCCATGGGGGTGTGACCCAGTCGATATCCTTTCTGAGACGCCATACCCGAGATACCATACTGAGGTACTTGACTCGACTAGGGAAGAAGCTAGGGGGTGGGGAGGGGAAAGGAAGAAAAACAAATCAAAAACGCTTCTGGTTCTTTTGACCGTGACGGGAAACTACACAGTGTGAGTTGAGCGGTGCAGTGTGGCACGTTAGGCCCGTGCAGCGAACTGTGCAGTGAACCGTTTCAGTACGTGCCGGAGACAGTGGAACTTGCGATAAGTTCACGTTCTTTTGTCACTTTTGTTCGCCCTTCAGCGGTTTCAGCTTTGGCATGCGAGGAACGACATGATGACAGAGTGTGTGGTGATGTGTTTGTGTGGGCAAAGCGGAGTGAGTGTGACTGAAGGTGGCACTGGTGACACTTTATTTCTTAACGGTCAGGATGGACATGAGCCCGATACAGACAAACAAGTAAGTTTATGTTTACATTTAACGGGAACCGGTGGAATACACGACACGATACCTGAAGAACGTAGCTGTGCATGTGTGTCTTGTGCCTGCGTGAGAGCTGACAGTAGTGGTGATAGTAACAGTGTTCAAATGCGTAGCATAGTCACTGAGTGTAGTGCAGTAACAAAACAAGTGGTAGCAAAAAATGGCTCTGGAACGGAAATCGTGTCAAGCAACGAAAGATACAAAGGTGAAAGTGAAGGAGACTCGTTTATTATTTCAAATGTTGTTGATGTTGATGATGAATATGTAAACGGGCATTTGCGAAAGAGAACGTGTGCGTCTGGAAGTACTGGGGACGAGGTTACAAATCTGAAGCGATGTAAACATTTGACAGACAGAACAGGCCACGGGGGTCTAACTGAAGAGGTAGACGTGCTCCCGTGTGATGATCTTAGTGTTAATAGAAAAGATACTCCGCTGATTGTAACAGACTTTATAGAGACTGCAGGGAGAAATGGTACGATTCTAAAAGGTTGCCGTGCAGGTCAGAATTCTGGTTGTGTACATAGAAAAGATTGGGAAATATGAATGTCGAGATGATAGTTTATCCTCGCCAAATGTGTTGCCTTGTACCAATGTTAAGCCGCTTTCATTCCTGGCACTAAATGTCTGCGGATTCTCTCAAAAATGAAACACCCAGATTTCTTGTCTCTAATCTCCAATCATGATATAATAGCTATATCTGAAAGTAAACTTGACGACACAGACGCAGTTGACGTGCCTGGATATGTGTCTTTCTATAAGAATAGAGGTAAATTTAGACGGAAGTCTGGTGGAGTACTATTATTAATCAAGGAAGAACTAGCACAGTATGTGACAGTTTTTGAAAGCAAGAATAAAAAGCCGAAAATTGATACTAGAGTGGGGAAAAAAACCTACTGTTTTATAAGTGGTGATCTATGTGCCAATGTTTTATTTTTTAAACTGAGTAATAAAAATGTGTAACTCGTGACATACTGTTTGGTGTGGTGTACATACCGCCAGAAGGTTCCCCATTTGAAAACAAGGATGTATTTACAGAACTGGAAAATTCTCTTCTACTTCTTGAGCACGACGGTGTCTGTTTTCTTGGGGATTTTAATGCTAGGACTGGAGCTGTGGACGCCATTATCACAGATGGATTTAATAATGATTTTGACATGCCGTATACAGTTTTTGATGATGCCCCTGGTAGTGACAAAATCCCGAGTGCATTACCGAAAAGGATATCACAGGACATGGCTACTAACAATTACGGTTTTAGATTGTTGGATTTTTGCAAAACGGTTGATGTCAATGGGCGTGCTGGATCAGACGCCAATATTGGGAAATGTATATGTAAAAATGTCAGTGTTGTTGATTACGCCTTGGTGTCGTCGGATTTGTTTCCATTGATAAGCGATTTTGCTGTGCTTGATTTTTGTGAATTGTACTCAGATGGCCATTGTCCGATAGTTTTAAAACTTAATCTTATTGAAGCACAGGAGACAGAACATGGACACTTTGAAAGTGATGATGATGATTGTCTTGAGGATGCTGATGAAAGAAACTTACAGTTTATAACAGGAAAACCAGTATGGTGTAAAACAAGGGAAGATGAGTATATTTTTGCATTAGATGATGCAGTAATTAATGAAATTAACATAGTATTGGATGAAGAACTTCTTTCGCCAGAGGTTACGTCTTTGGATACTATTAATGCAGGAATCATTCTGGTGGTGACAATGTAGCGATAGGTATATAATCTCCCCCCCCCTCTCCCCCCACCTCCATACCCCCTCCCTCCCCCCCCCCCCCCCCCCTTCTCCCCGTCCCGAATAAGCCTTATGGTTTCTGTGGACGGTAAACACCATGTTTACTTACTAGAAATAACGTTTCTCACAGTGACCACCCCAATGCTGTAAACCATATTCAACTATTAAAATGAACATCCGACAAAGATGAAGTAAACAACGCGGCGCAAGTTTTGACACTTCGTATGTTAGGGCCATAATTTGCCCAGTCAAAAAAGAAAAAGAAAGACAGAAAAAAAAGTTAAAAGGTCATGGCCCGGAACACATAATGCGTGAGCCGGTTTGGCCCACTGGGGAGGCATTAGGCTGGTAAGCAGAGGGACCTCGGTTCGAATCTGCTTCGGCTCTCCTTTCTCTTCAAAAGTTGTGGTCACTGTCTTGTGACTTTGTCTCTCAAAATTAATGAAACATTAGAACGGCTCTCATCGCTGCCCATCTTAGTGCAGAAGTCATTCCGGTGGTGACAGTGTAGGGATAGCTATATAATATCCCTCTTCCCCCACCTATATATTCCCTTCCAACCTTCTCCCCGTCCCTAATGATAAGCCTTATGGTTTCTGTGGACGTTAAGCACCATTTTTAAAATTTTTTAATTACACTCCAAAACTGCACAATATGCACACAAACATTGCAGTTCTCAATCATGTATTAAATTCCGTATATATAAATGTTTATGTTTCTCTCTCTCTCTCTCTCTCTCTCTCTCTCTCTCTCTCTCTCTCTCTCTCTCTCTCTCTCTCTCTCTTTCTCTCTCTCTCTCATGTCGCTGGGATCACGTAATACACCGTGACCGGGCAGGACGAAGAAATCTGAGCGGCTGCTAAATTTTTAGCTGAACTCTAGTTTCTAGGTCCTGCTGATGGAAAACCAGCTGTCTTTATGGAAAGTTTCCAGTGAGGGATCAAAAACAGTGGTCGTACTACGTCTGACAGCTTTGACCTCCATGGCTGAACACAGCACTTACACGATGTAGCAGTACAGACGGAAGCCGCCAAGTCAACAAAACAGAGACAAAAAAAGAGCAGAAGAACACAGCAAACGTTTTAGTCAACAGAAAGAACGTCAGACGGATGGACTGAAAAATCAACAGGCAAGTGACTTTATTGATTTTGGTTTCGAACTGTTTAACAAAACCCCAGAGCCCTGTGCACATGAACACGAATATCGAGACGTACACAACACATCACAGCACAAAGTTTTTTCCTCGTGAAACGGCTGCTGGTATGTTTGCACGTGCAACATTCAGAGACAATGACAAGAACACACAGCTACACACCGGAGAATATCAATACAGCGTAGCTGAAGCTAAGTGTGGTGACACACAAGCCCCGGCCTTCCCTGCTGTTGATCCCAGGTCTGGGGTACCAACGGAAGGTGAGCCTACTGACAGCAGTACACAAAACACACCAACAGCTACCATGACCTCGACAGAAAGAAAAGCACGTGAAGAAGGATTTTGCATTGAAAAGGTCAAAGAACAAGTAGGTTGTGTCATGGACAGGCTCGACCAACGATGGCTGAGAGACAGAAACAGAAACAAGAGCTTCGTGAAAATCCTTGCAGACCCACGCAATAATGGAGAAATTCTAATCGCAGAAAGCGAGAATTTCATTTTCCTGTACAACAACAAAAGCAAAACGTTTGATCACTGGTGGATGAAGCGAGGACGGAAAGCTGTGACAGAGAAGGAGAGAGGAGTGATCGGGCCACTCAACTGGTGGCCGCCAGTCAACCATGACCAGTACAGAGATGCTTGCAGTTTTCTGGAACATCGTCTCAACACTGTTGCAGGTTTAGTGAGAGAACACATGGTTTGATTGTCGTGGCTGCCGTTGAATGAGTGATAACTAGGTCTGTATGACCGCTGTGTAAAACTGTTGCTGATACAAAAACAAAAAAAAGGGGAGAAAACCCCGGACATTGAAACTGTCACGGAATCCGCGACATGTGTTTTTTTTTTATTGTTTTTTTTTATTTTTTCCCCCTTCTTCTCTCGTTTCAGTTTGCATTTCGTTAATGGCTCGTTTCGGTTTATTATTGGCTTCATTTTATTTTTATTTATTTTTTGTAAGGAGCAATATTGCTCATACAATAAACCATCCAATCCAATCCAATCTAATCCAATCTCTCTCTCTCTCTCTCTCTCTCTCTCTCTCTCTCTCTCTCTCTCTCTCTCTCTCTCTCTCTCTCTCTCTCTCTCTCTCTCTCTCTTTCTCGCTCATGTCAAGCGGGTTTCAAAAAAGACTACTCAACTGTTGACCATATGTTTACACTGATGGCTATGATGCAGAAACAATTTGCCTTGAATAGAAAGCTGTGTGTGGCCTTTATAGATTTTGAGAAGGGCTTCGATTATATATCGACAAAACTACTTTGGCCTATTCTTTTGAAAAATGGTATGAAGGGTAGACTGTATAAGTGCGTTAGAAGTATGTATGAAAATGTGAAGGCTAGAATTAGAGTCTACAGACTATAACAGCTGTACCCGTGGTGTGAAACAGGGGAGTGTGTGTAGCCCTGACCTGTTCTCACTGTTTATTAATGAACTTGCCCTTAATATTATTAACAACGGCAGACATGGAGTAAGCCTGAGCAGTGATTTTGTCCAGTTAGTGATACTGTTATTTGCAGATGTCATGATATTGATATCTGAAACTGTTATTGATCTCCAGACTCAGCTTTAACAATCTGTTTATTGCTGATGATGAAGTGATGCTTAATGTCCTTATATGTCAGTTAACATATTAGGGACAAGCTGTGACCAATGCCGTAGTATGGTTCAATATAGCTTTAGGTCCACGGAAACCAGAAGGCTCGTTAGGACGGACAGCCCAGGACGGCCACCTCGACTCTCACACAGCTCCTGAACTATGAGAAGTTGGAAGGTTTCCTATTCAAATTAATGCATGTGTTCGCTGTATAAGATACTGGTTAAAACTGATGCGCATGGATGAGCACAGACTGCCTTTGAGAGCATTTAAAATGTTATTTAACTTGGACCAAAGGGGAAAAACTAACTGGGTGACTAATTTTCGCAAAACTTTATGTGCAAACGGCTTTTCTTATGTTTGGGATAATCAGGGTGTGTGGGATGTTTGAGTGCATTTATTAGGGAGTTCAGAAAAAGACTTACTGACATTCGATGGCAAGCTTGGGATGACCACGTAAACACAAGTGATAGATTTTCGTTGTACAATTTAAAACATTAACTGGTGTTGAACCCTATTTGATGTTAAATTTAAACAAACACATAAGGTATATATTGACCAGATTTAGATTTGGGGTGTCAGACATTAAAGTGCATCAATCAAGATTTAAATTTTATAATGTGGATGACTTGAAATGACTTGACATTGTGCCTGTCGGCTGTGGACAATGAAGTCCATTTTGTTCTATGCTGTCCTGCATTTGATGATTTAAGATACGGAGTTTATTGAACCCAAATAGTTCAATAACCCATGTGAATTTCGGTTCGCATTGCTCTTAGCTCCCAGAATGAACGCGCCCTGAAACTTTTTGCTTTGTTTGTGTATAAAGCATTCAACAGAAGAAAAACCTTGCTATTGTGTAGAACTTGAAAAAGATATATATATAAGAATGAGATGAATCATGGACATTATTGTGCTCCTCTAAAATGACAAGAGAGGGGAGAGGGTTCCCGGCCATGTTGGCATTAGGGGAAATTCGGCTGCAGATTCTGCAGCTAAGGATGCCCTTGATGGTGACATCTCGGTTGAACTCATCCCATTCTCAGACCTAAAACCACGCACAAATAAATATATATTAGAACTGTGGCAGTCTGAGTGGGATGAGTTCCCAGAAAATAAATTATATCAGATATTCCCAGTATTAAAAGAATGTATATCTTGTCCTGGAAAAACAGAAAAGAAGAAACTGTGATGGCCCGATTGCACATTGGCCATTCTTTTCTTACTCATTCCTTTTTATTGAAGGGTGAGGAACCGCCAGTGTGCATCGGATGTGATAAACGTTTAACCATAGAGCATATTTTACTTACTTGTTCGGATTTTATTGAAATAAGAGAGAGCCACTTTACAGCTAAATCACTGCGCATGTTGTTTAAGGATATTTCACCTGAAAAGAATTTTAACTTTTTGAAATAAATTAATATTTGTGGAAATATTTAAATTTGAGATCGTTTTTAGTTATGTTTATGTTTTCACCTTTTAAGCATGCTTTTAAAATTGTATACAGAGCCATTTTAAGACATACACATTATTAAAAAATAAATAATCAATATGAGATGTGTATCGCCCTGATATAACCGCACCGGTTGACTGGGCGTAAAACACCAACTTACTTACTTACCTCTACATAACGTTTCGCTTCGGCTTTTGTTCATTTGCAACATTCCAACGTCAGCAAATTGAATACTGTGTGCATTGCATTACAAGGTTTATTGTGCTTACACCCCTTCAAATGGGGCTATGGCTTTATTGAATAAAATTTCCGTACTCTCTCTCTCTCTCTCTCTCTCTCTCTCTCTCTCTCTCTCTCTCTCTCTCTCTCACACACACACACACACACACACACACACACACACACACACACACACACACACACACACACACACACACACACTCACACACAGTGAAAAATACGCAGTTCGGTCTCCCTTCAACGCCCAGGCGTGTTTCTCTATAGCTGCTCTTTGCCTAACTTCTTTCGAAAAACAAATAAAGTTTGGTATCTTTTTTAAACATCTGCATCTGAAGATGTAGTACTTTGCCATCAGCATCAACAGGTGAAGTACCTTGTCCGTTGTTACGTCGTCTTTTACGCCCAAAATAGCCAGTTGCTCCGTAATATTGAGAGAAAGTACATGAGGCGTATTCTTTGTGATCCATTCTAAAACGTACTTCCAAAAGGTCTCGCTGTAAGCGCAGTCCCAGAGGACTCTTCCTTATTGCTTCCTTTTTAGTTTTATAAAATGTACATTTGTCGGAGTCAATAACCTTTCTTTTGTACAAATAGTCATTTGTTGTTAGAACTCTGTGGAGTATTCTGTACTAGAAACATTTAAGGTAGTGTCGGAAGTTCAATTCTTTAAACTTCAGTAAATAGCGGGCCAGTCTAGACCCAGAAAGGTGTTATTCCATTTTGCCAACGCTTTCGGCAGCAGCCTAATATTTTGACGCAGTATGTTTCGGATTGCTATTTGTTCCTTTCCTTTCAGATTGCAGGATTGAGCACGACTTTGCTTCGGTTGTATTTGGGCTAAGTTCATCCTTTAGATGGAGACTTTCTTTATATTTTTAATGGCTTTCATCATCCCACAATATTCCAAAAAGTTAATATCATTGCCAAACTTTGTGGTAAACCGACCATACTCTAGAAATTCAAAGTTCTCACTTGTTAATTGTCCAATTGTCCTAATGCCTAGCCTTCGCCAAACATGTCTTCAGATAACCGTTCCCTCGATTTTGATTTTGTGGCGGAATAGGATTGGTTCTTGGAGAAATTCGGACATAGTTGTTAGGATGCATCTTTCTGAAAATCTGGCAAATGACGAAAAAACGTCACGACAAAAGGGATTTACAGCACTTCGCTTAGAAAATAGAAATCTAGATCCACTGTATTTCTGTAGGTCAAGATCTGGCACATCCTCCTTCAGCAGGGCCATCCACCTACTTTTATCTTCTTTCAGCATTTTCCTTATCCGAGTTACTTTCAAACTGTCTATAAAAACATTTATTTCAGTCAGGTTTAAACCTCCCTCCACTAAGAATTTACACAGCGTTGTTCATTTGATTTTGTCTCTTTTGCCGTTCCATATCAGTTTATAGAATAAAAGTGTCAGACCTTTAATAAATTTATTACACGGGTTTGGCAGAGATAAAAAAAAAAAAAAAAGGTAGATAGCATGACAGATTTTATTACCGTAATTTTTCCGAGTGGGGTGAGACTTCTCCCTTGCCAATTTTTCAAAAGAGTTCGTATGTGTTCTATGTTGGGATTGTAGTTCAGATCCATAATATTTTCTAGGTCTGTTGAATATATAATTCCCAATACACTGAATCTCGCTGGATTCCACTAGAGTTTTAAATGCGGCAAAAACACTGTAGCTTACCCTTTCTGACTTCCTAACCAAACTACATCTGATTTGTCACAGTTTATTTTTAAGCCAGACCAAAGAGCAAATTCGGTTAGAATTTTTATTGATTTTCAAATGATTCTCTACTGCCATCCAAATAAATTGATGTATCGTCTGCAAATTGTGATATTAGGTATTCCACGTCTTTTATTTTGATTCCAGTACGCCAGAGCTTTGACGGATTCGTATTACTAAAATTTCTGCACACAGTTGGTATATAAAAGGGGAGAGGGGATCGCCTTGTCTACAGCCCCTTTCTATTTGGAACCAAGTGGAGACCTGTCCGTTGACAACAACACAAGATTTGATATTTTTGTAAAATATTTCAATCTACTTTTCTTTTTCTATTTTTTGCTTTTTTTATCTGACCCTAATCTGAAGAAGCTGAGTTTTTTTCTTGATAAAAGACCATGATACTGAGTCAAATGCTTTTTCAAAGTCTAATAATAACAACAACCCAGGAATATTTCTTTTCTCTGTATAATAGGTTATGTCATATAAGAATCTGGTATTTTCAGATATGCACCGACCATTGATAAACCCTGCCTGGTCACTATAAACGATATTTGGCAAAACCCGTTTTATTCTGTTTGCAATGCAGCCAGATGCTATTTTATACGAGACATTTAACAGCGTGATTGGTCTCCAGTTTTTTGTTTTTGTTTTTGTTTTAAATAATAATAATGTACATTTATCATGCGCTCATCAACGCCCTGAGCACTCACATGATACATATTAACCTAAATATAATATCTATACACATGTAGAGCATAGTCCTACCAAAACAATTTACATCAAGTATTATAAAAATTAAAAATATAAAAATAACGCACTACTAACACACACACACACACACACACACACACACACACACACACACACACACACACACACACTCACACACACATTGTCTGTAGCAGAAACTGGGTACTGGTATTAGTTAGGATGGTAATACTGTGAGAAGAGGAAGGCTTTCAGTTTGGCTTTAAAAGATGACAGGGTTGAGCAGTGTCTAACGTCTTGTGGGAGTGAATTCCAAATCTGGGGTCTAAAGCAAGGAAAGGTGCGAAAGCCATGAGTCTTGCATTTGTATTGTTGGATTTCCATCATGCGGGTGTCAGAAGAAGAGCGTAGCGTACGAGACGGAGTGTAGACATGCAGCAGTTCAGAGAGGTAAGCAGGACCAGAACCATTTATAGCACTGAAACACATATTTAATACGTTCTGAAATGGGAAGCCGGTGCGGTTTTTCCAGGACATGTGTTGAGTGGTGGTGACGGGGTGCCAAGAGAACAAGTCTTGCAGCAAAGTTCTGAATTTTCTGTAGAGGTTGGATGACAGAATTAGGTGTACCCATGTTTGTCCCCCTTTGGTAGCAATGTCCATTGCACGCACGAGTAGGGTGCCGATATCGTTCCAGAACAACTAAAAACATTCAGCAGTAAACCCGTTTGAACCTTGGCTTGTACCTTTTTCCAACCGCTTTAAAGGACAAGTCCAAGGTTTGGGGTGATTTCTGACACGATTTCCGTTAAAGTTCGCTGAGAACAATGATGTAGGTGAAATTATGATCTGAGGGTTATAAATGCACAAAAACAGGCATTTTCTGTCCTACCGAAAGCGTTGCCATGACGCTGAAAATCACGTGCACATATGCGCACTACGTCACTCTGGGGAGTCACTGCAAAATGGCTAGTAACCACAGGGTAACCGACTTGGAACAAAATCCAGTTCGAATCTCCAAGGATGAAGCTCCGACGCCACTGTCAGTAGTTGGGCCTTTGTTTATTTTCTCCTTGTTATTTCATCTTTCTCGAGCCTTGTTAGGTGCGTGGTGTTTCAGTCTTTTTCGTTCTGTTTAGCTTTCACAGCAAGCTGGACCTCATCAGGGAGACTGCCTTTTATTGGGTGTTTTATTTTATTTTCCCAATTTATCATTGTTTGTTTCATCATATTTAAAAATGAAAAAGTTTTGTTCGTTCTAGTTCAATAGACTAGCGATTTCGTGGCCTCCCTTGGTTAGGGTTTGGGGTAGGGCTGGTTACCGGTTCTTGCCAGTCACTGTTTTTTCTCTTGGCTTGCCCTTTTGTTTCTCGATTTATATCGTTCATTTACGATGTACGAGTGAGGGGGTAGTCTCGATGTTTAACGAGACCGCTCATTCTTTCTTTCTTTGTATGGGGTAGTTCGTGAGCGTCTGTTGCCCTGCCGTGTTGTTGTCACTGCTAAGTGGGCTGTATCGTGTACACAGATTACGTGGATACAGCCTTTGTCCCGTTGTTCGCTGACATTACTTGCCTCCTCTTTCTTTTTAGAAAGTGTTACTGTTGTTTTCTCTCTCTTTCCCCCTTCTTTTTCACGATTTTTTGTTGTTGTTTTTGTTGTTGTTGTTGTTTTTGTTTTTGTTTTACATATCCGATGCTTTGTCATCGGTAGTCCTGATTAGCGTTTTGCTTTATCAGTCTGCAGCCTTTGTTTTTCTAGATGAAAGCCGGGTTAGTGAGGGTTTACTTTAGAGTTAGTTATGGTTAGTTTGGCTTTCCAGTCAGGCAAGCTAACAAGCAGGTTTGTCGTTGGCACAGTTATTTTTGCTCTGTGCTTTTATGACTGTAGTCGTCCACTCCTTTGTTGCAGACAGTAGTCTATTAGACTGTTGTGATTTGGTGGTGTTTTTTGTGTGTTATTTCCACCTTATGCTTGCAGATAGGCAACCGTTTGGGTTTTTGAGGTGGTTTCAGCTGTTTTGGTTCTTTCATTTGGTGTCAGCTGTTTGCCTGCCTGATTAGGGACCAGCATTTGTGGTTTGGCCTTTCTTTCTTTGCCACAGGCATTTGTGGTCTGTTCTTTCTTTCTTTGCCATAGGCATTTGTGTACAGTCTTTTTCTTTCACGGACTTTTGTGCCGTAGGCATTCGTGTTAGACTTTTTGTCTTTGCCTTGTTAGCGTTTGTTTCAGGGTATCAGTGTATCTCTAAATTTTTGGTATCATACTGTGCGCTGCTGCTCGTCAGCTTCATCCTTGGAGATTCGAACTGGATTTTTCCAAATCGGTTACCCTGTGGATAGCCCTACAAATTCCGCTTTGAAGCAAACCCATTTGGTATTCCGCCATAAAATTTACGAAATCACACTCAGCGAAGTGCTCGCTACACAAATGGGCGTGACTGAGGCGCAGCATCAAAGTCAGCTCGTTTGAATTGTAAAAATTTGACCCATTTTCGCCTGATAGCGGGTCGATTCCGCGGGAACTCGTGCATAGTTATGCTTTGGGTTGCATGTGAGTTGTTACAGTTTGCTGCAACACAGTAGGCCGGCATGGTTAGAGCTTTTTGTCGACCACACGCATACACATTCAATGAACAATCTAAGATGGCAACCGCTCTGACTCCCCAGACTGACTTCACTTCCGAGAAAAATATTGTATTACCCTTCTCCTATCCATCTAGCTCTTGATCGTATCAGCATTCCCTCATTTTATTTTTTCTTAACTCCTGCAATTCCTTTTCTTAGATTTTTAGTCCATCGTCATTTTCTCACGTATAATTTTCTCCAACAATTCTGTGTCCTTAATTAGCGATTCTTCCCTGTTTTGTTCGTTTGTCTTCTTTTTTTAATGTTGCATATGAAATTGCTACATTCATTAACATAACTTCAGACAATAGTTGGTCATCAATTTGAAATTCAATGTTATCATCGTGAACTATGACCAAGATATCTAAATTTTTTGCGTATTTCAGTTTAGTTTTCTTTATGGATTCCTTTATTTTCCGAACGTATTCTTTGTCCTTTAGTAGGCTCGAATTAAATTTGCAAAATGTTTTACCTCGAGCTGTTTCAGTAAATCTAAATGTAATTGTGACTGCCGAGTGATCTGTCCTATATCCAGGTTCTATGTAAATGGCGATGACATCTCCGACAAGGTTTTCATGAATCAGAAAACAATCCAGATGAGCCATCTGTAGAACAGGTTGTGAAAATCATTAGAAAAATTATGCTAGTGCCTACGGCTGACACGTACCCCATATAGTGAGTAAACATGGTGCTTAACGTCCACACAAAACATAAGGCTTATTAGGGACGGGGAGAAGGGGGAAGGGGATATGGAGGTGGGGAAAGAGGGGGAATTATACACCTGTTATTACACTGTCACCACCAGAATGACTCCTGCATTAAGATCGGCAGCGACGAGAGCCATTTTAATGTTTCAGTAATTGTGAGAGACAAAGTCACAATGACAGTGTTCACTAACCACAACCTTTTTCAAGAGTAAGGAAAGCTGAAGCGGAATCGAACCGAGGTCCTCCCTTCTTACCAGCCTAACGCCTTACTGCTAGGCCAGACCGGCTTACACACATACCCCTTTGCCCAAGTACGTGTATATATATATATATATATATAAGGCAAGCGATTATCATTATTGTAGTCCTATCTATCTATCTATCTATCTACCTATGAAATACTATATGTGTTTATAAAATTTGTAAACTTCAACAGTGTTCGATTTTTTGTCATAAATCATGGTTCGGGGAATTAAACGTCAATTTAAGGCAACCGTTTTAAGGTGCGATATTTAACAAACAGAGTAGAAATCCAGTGAAAATTGTTTCTGTGTGTATCGTTTTCTATGGATAGGGCCTGTTCGGTTCCCCTTTACAGTTCGTATCAAAAGCAATGCTGGGGGAAAACTGCGGAGAAAAAGGGAGCCTAGATACAGGCTTTTACCAGTGCTTAAATGCTATGTTGAACTGACATGAACTGAATCTTTTCAGTTATTATACGTTGCGCTAACGAAGTCAGCCAATGACGACTGGTTTGTTGAGTACATCAAAATTACTTCCAAGCGAGAGAGTAAAACCTGGGTGGCCAACTACAACATGTGGATCACAAAGAGTAAGTACAAGGTTCATGGTAACTATGGACCACTCTATGAGATAGTCACGGCGGGTCTCGAGCTCGAAAGTGAGGTTGAATTGTACTTCTCTGCAGACAACAACATGGCCGAGCAATCACGCACCTATGTGGACTCTATGACGTTGCAGGTTTTGATCAGAACTGCCTCAGGCAAGGGAGGAGGGAGGAACACCGAGACTGAGGCCACCACGAGAGCATGGCATGAAGGGCTACAGAAGCTGAGACATTATATATTTTATTTATGCTGTGATCGATGAGGATGAGGATGAGAACTGATAATGCTATGGAGGTCCATTTCGGTTTGAGACTACTTGACCATGCTTACTGTCATAATTATCCCGGTGTTAACCAGGCCCGGGAACTGCGGCATTTGCAGTGTTGGTCAAGTAATTAGGGCAACACTCTCAAAGACGCATCCGTAAAGTGAATGAAGCTCAGCTGTGTGGTTCCAGCCTTCCCATTGGGCCCATTGCACTCCCAGCTCTGGGTAGGAGCCGGCCAGGGATGAAAGATTCCACATGACTCTGATAGGATACGAACCCAAGACCTTCCGACCCGCAGTCCGATGCACTAACCACTACGCTACGGGTGTGTGCCGCTTCATTTATTTATTTTTTAATCCAGACGTTACAAGATATGTACCCTTACCGGCCACCGTAGCATGGTGGTTAGCGCCTCGGACTGCAGGTCTGAAGGTCTTGTGTTCCTCCCTCCTCCCTTGCCTGAGGCAGTTCTGATCAAAACCTGCAACGCCAGAGAGTCCACATAGGAAGATTGGTGGAAGTGCGTAGTGACGGTCTGCTCTCTGGTGGGGGGTGGGGGTGGGGGGGGAGGGCGGGAGGGGGGGGGGGAGGGAGAAGTTCAATCAGTCTGACTCCGCGACTTAACTAACATTGTCGTGAGTAGGGGGCATAGTAGGCGGTGTACTGCGCATGTTGAACCAGAACAGGCACTACTGAACACTAACGAAGTGATTTGGCAGCAGTGCAGTCACACTCCAAGCACTGGTTTACGACATCCTTCCTTCAACCACTGCCATATTTAGTTACGCCATCGGGTCCAGAAAACTGTCATCTAACGAGCAGTTGTTGTTTTTTTGGTGCTCAAACAGCAGTACGTTTGTTACAAACAACTCAAATTGTGTCAGATGTTTGTTTTATAACTGACCATGTTGCTTACGCCACCTCAAATAAAACCAAAATCGTTTGAATCGAGACGGAACTCTTTATACCCGGGGTGGATGCGCCTCATGCTTACGTGCGTGCCTGGGCGCTACTGAGGTTGCTTCTAGTCATATTAGTAGCCGAACCTTTCAAAGGCTGCTAACCGCGTCGCTGGACAGCTGTGCGGAGACAAAGAGTGCCCCTTCAGTGGCGTAACTAAATATGGCAGAGTTTGAAGGAATGTGCCGGAAAGCGATACTCGGAGTGTGCAGTGCAGTGTCTCCTTCGGATGGCAGCCCACCGACGATCTGACGTCTCCTCCTGTGGACCTGTGGGGGCGGGGCCGCGATGCGAAATGAGTCTTGGGTGTGGCCGGAGGTGGGGGATGCCGGGACGAGCGGCGCGGGAGCAGTGCCTCTGAGGTCGGCACAGACGATGGGACAGAAACAAAGAAAAGAAGATAATTATGCACCCTTCGACGTATCCTTTATTTAGACGGAGAAAAAAAAAGAGTTAATGAAGGTTTGGCGAGACGAAGGAACACACAGGGAACGGGGTCAGTCTCGTCACCCGCCCTGACCTAGCTCATCAGGAATTAGCTCGTGCCAATACAGAACCCAACCTCGCTTTCGATTTCGTGACCCGACGTGACCTCCATAGTGAATATCATTTAACAACGGTACACGCACTCGCTTGAATGTATGCTGTCATTTCCCGGTCACTTAATTTGTATTTCTCTCTGCATCTCTCTGTCTTTCCGTTCATCGTAAAGTAACCCTGTGCGGGATTGACAAAACATTAAAATCCAGTTTCTGTCTCGCCCCGTGCAGCGTCCTACCATTCTCCATCTTCTTCTCTTTTCTTTTTAACCCGATTCCATCCTTTCTGTCTCTTTCATGCAATCGAAAAAAAAGCAACAGTTTTCAGGTCCTTTCTCTGTACATTTGTGTTCTCCCTTCGTCTCCCCAATGATACCTTTACTCCGAGACGGCTGATTGTTCTTTGCTGAAATGATTTGATTTCTTTAACAGAGTTTACTGTGTGTGCAGTAGCACGTAAAAGATACCGGTCATTCTGCCGAATGTGCAGGTGGCAGGTTACAGCTGAACACGCGTGCACCCTACCTATGTGGCTTATCTGCATGAAAGAAAAAAAAAGTGACGTGTCATGGTGCATGGTTGTATAGTTTAGACAGACCGCGCCGAGATTGCAGCAGTAGTGACGTGACATGGTTGTATAGTTTAGACAGACCGCGCCGAGATGGCAGCAGTTTAATGTGGCACCAGCCAGGTAACAACCAAACAACGCTGTACGTACACAACCTTTGTGGATACTCAAAACGCGCGATAAAAAGCTACAGTCAGTCATTTACAATCGCATGCTACACAATCGCAGTGAGTCTGCTCGAGAGCGCATAATAAGCGTAATGTAAGAGGGAGCATCATCATCATACTACTTGCGTTGTGTGTGTGTGTGTGTGTGTGTGTGTGTGTGTGTGTGTGTATGTGTGTGTGACAAAAGTAATAAAGGTCGTTTGCATAACAGTTAACAGTCATACTCAGGTGACTGCTGACATGGGGGATTAACACGTTCATTTTGTGCGACTGATATCGCAGAACCTCTCTCTCTCTCTCTCTCTCTCTCTCTCTCTCTCTCTCTCTCTCTCTCTCTCTCTCTCTCTCTCTCTCTCTGTTACTTCTTATAATTCTAATAAAAATAGGGAATTCACTGAGCGCTTTCAGAGACTCTATACGCTTTATAACTTTATCGTGCAAATATTCGCTCACAAGCCGATCACATATAAGTACATAATAAACATATGTAGGGGAGTGGGGTGGGGAGTGAGGGAAGCAGGTTGGAAGCATGAATGAAGAGTCACAGGTCGGAGGTTATGACTGACTTCAGTCAGGAGGATGTCAGTCATAACCTTTTATTTGCACCAACCAGGAAAAGACACAAGCAAATAAAACATTTAGAATAGGAAAGCAAACGTAAAGACTAAACAACAGCAAGTATCTAATAAATTCAGTAACCATGTAGTTTACCTGTAGGTTACTATAATACATGATGGTAACAGTGACAAAATGATTAATAATGAAGCACATAAACTGTGTATATGACTTGCACTTAAAACCAGTATCTCACATGGTCGCGGTGAGTATACAAGAGACGGCTAGTTTATTAACTGATGAAATCCCAGTATATAATTGTATACAATAAAGTAACAGTGAAAAATATGGATTACCAAGATCAGTCTTAACTAAAGAGGAAGAGTGAGATAATCGTTACAGCAGTTCCACTTAAGCACACAACGAGACGGGTAGTGACACGGGTGGCACTTGGGACCATGCCGGGAGCGGGAGGAAGTCAGTCATAAACTGACCGGCTCCAGCCTCGTTACTCAACGCGTGTACAAAAGGGCTACATGTCACTGTTAGTGATCAGTCAGGGTTCCAGGCGAGATCAAAAGATCAAGAGATCTTAGAGGAGGGAGGTGGAGCTGGACCCTCACTTTTGCCCAGAAGAGATCATGAGTAGGGAGGTGGAGCTGGGCTGAGCAAGTTGGACATCTTTTGCTTTGAGTTGTCCAAGTTGTTCGTCAACAGCGGTGCAACGGACATTGTCTTAGTGACTCTGACCAGCACAGCAGTTGAAAGAGCAATTGCGCAGTGCACAAGTCGCTGGGCAATGGCGAGGGGACACCGCCTTAACACTTCCATTGTTCTGGCGGCGGTCCACGGTCTCTCCGGTCTTTTTCGGGCGGTTTCCGCGGTCGAGCCAATCACCCTGGCCCTCTTTCCCACTCTGTCCCCGTCCCTAATAGGTCATCCCGCCTCCGTGGACGTTAAGCAACATAAAAGCTGTTAGTGACACAGCAGAGCATCTGCCGTCCCTAATAAGCCTTACGGTTTCTGTGGACGTTAAGCATCATGTTTACTTACTAGCAGAGCATATCTGTGAACAACGTCAAGGGTCTTACTGACGCGGGTAGCGTACTTATCAAGAATCTTATCTCCTCACCTGGTTGCATCTGTCTGCTCGGTTAGTGAACAGAGACAAAGACCTAATTGCCGCTACTGACGCGCATCACCGGCCAGGTCGGGTACACGCACAAAGACCCGGAAAGGGTTTACAAGCTAAGCAGAGTGAAAGTCTGCGCGCCCAAAACTCGGCCATACAAAATCCAGATCACAACAGAAATAACATGTCTCACAATTTATACAGTCATCCCTATGCACTAAACCATATTCAACTAGTAAAATGAACATTCGACAACTATGAAGTCAACATCTTCAAAGTGTTAGCCATAATATACCACCGATTTCATGCAGAAACAAGGATCAGTCGGAAGCTAAACAAATAAGTTATGCCGCACAGAGATCTGCACGGCCGCCCTGACCCATACTTTAGAGGGATAACTTTGCATCGGCAAAGCATCACTCAAACTGAACAACCAACAATGGCAACATAACATACTCGCTACACATCAGCTAACCAAGGCTAGCTGCATACAATTTGGAAGCACTGGTCGTCTTGTAGCATAAAAGCTTAAACTGTTAACACACAAACAATGACGCCATGGCGGCTGTACCCAGGCGGCAATCTGACGCCGAAATTGCCCGTGTTCAAGTACCAAAATCAAGGCACGTTGTGAACATGGTAACATCATAAACATACATTTTTTTTACATCAATGAGAAACAACAGAACACCAGGCCATAGAAAAATAACTACTTACAGGCTCTCCCCTGAATCAGATGCATAGGCAGCAGCTCGAACTATTACTAACAGACGACCTGCTACTGCAGGGACACTGGGGGAAAGAGGACGCGGCGGGCCCAGCGCGCAAGTTTTAACACTTTAGATAATTGGGGCCATAAAACTCCCATCCAATCAAAAAGGAAAAGAAACCGGAAAGAAAAGTTAAAGGGTCATGGCCCGAAACACACACAATACACTCGGTTATACTTATTCTTATAGAACTTAGTGAAACACACACACACACACACACACACACACACACACACACACACACACACACACACACACACACACACACACACACACACACACACACACGTCGAGAAGAATAATCAAGAAAGAGTATATACTGGTTTGAAAAGGTACGTCAGAAAGACTAGTTTGAAGGTAGAGAGAGAATTTTATGCTTAATGTCCTCGGATGTCATGAGACATATTAGGGACAAACTATACGAGACTCTTAATACTATTACGAGAAAAACTGGTTGGCTGTAAAATGATTTATTTTGGATTAGTCCACCTCTGTCGAGGGGACCCATGTCAGGACCCAGGAGGAAAGTTAAATTTTAAAATTTGGTGCCCTAGTGGCCGAGGGGCAGGGATAGCTCAGTGGTTAGAGCGCCGGACTCGTGATTGAAAGGTCGCGGGTTCGAATCCCTGCTGGAACGGCGGGAGAATTTTCTTCTCCAGGGTCGACTTTCTGTGCTGACTCTTACTTCGGTATCCGTTCCACCCCCGTGTTACCACAGTAGCACGTAAAAGATCCCGGTCATTCTGCCAAAAGTGCAGGTGGCAGGTTACAGCTAAAACACGCATACACCTTACGTATGTGGCTTTTATTGAACCGTGCTTCGGCATTGGTCACAACTTGTCCCTAATATGTCAAATGACATCTGAGGACATTAAGCATCAACTCATCATCACCCTAGTGGCCTTAACATTTTTATTTATTTTTCCTCAAAAGTTAAAATTTACATTAAAATGCGAATAAAAACCTTCCTAGGACCAGTTTAAAAACAACTATTGCTAACAATAACTTAACTTTTTAAAAGACTGTTTGTTAAAACATAGCTGTGAACGAAAGTTATATTTACTTTTAAGACATTTGTTTAAGAACAACTACAGTTTTACCTAATTAGGTTAAAAAGTTTGAGTATTTAAAACTATTTGCTTGACATATCTGCAGAGTTAGCGTCTTTGTCTTTCTGTTTCTTCCCTCTCCTCTTCTTTCTGTTTACCGTTTCAAACGGCACTGGCGGCATGACGACCTGAGCTACTTGAGGGGGTGAATTAGGCTTAAGACATTCCTCCGTTAGTGCACACAAGCGTGCCAAGATGTTATTTACGCTTGGCTGCTCGTTCATTGGCTGTTCGATTTCGGGTTCAGAGACCCACCCATCGTCCAGCTGTACAGTTTGAGTGGCAACTGACACCTTGTTTTCCAAGTTTACCTGTACCTCTACAGTTTTGATTGGTACTGCCCGAGGGCTTTGTTTGTGTTGCCACCGTGGCAGTGAGGCGTTGTTTAATACTATGGACTACTTTGTCTGTGGCTCTTTCGATCAATTGTTGCTCCAGTCTGTTGAAGCGGAGCTTTTCTATATTCGTTTGAATTTGTTTTTTCTTGGCTTTAGTTTTTAGGGCGCTAGCGGCCAGTACAGTGGGTTTTTTCAGTACAGCTGGGACGACACAAGTTTGAACTTTGTTCCCCGCAGCATCCGCGTAGCTACGTTTTTGTGGTTCGAATGTTTTTGAGACTGCGGGCTCCTCACGCCAGAAGGGGTCGTGCGGCGCAGTCTCTGCTATCGGCTGTAGTGGCTTTTTCCTATCCTCTACTTCTACGTATGCTCGTTTAAGGGCTTCCGAGTATGGGATAAAGGTCCCAGACCGGATTCTGTTTGCGATAAGGCGCAAACGTTGTTGTGGGCAGCCTTGGTACGCTGCCGAGTGATGGCCTCCGCAGTTGAGGCAGCAAAGTTTGTTGGGACACACGCCAGGCGTGTGGCCCCGACTGCCGCAGCGTGGGCACACCGGCACTGTGCTCCTGCATTGTGCCTTAAGGTGGCCCAGCTTATTGCACGTGGTGCATCGCCTGACCGGTGGCACATAGGCATGCAACACGAACTCCTGGTAGTCCAGTTTAATACTGCTTGGTAACTGCGGTGAGAAAAAAGTTAGTTTGATTGCCTGGGATCGTGTGCCGTCCCGGTTAGTCAGGCGGCGCACTTCTTTTACAGTTGAGTGGTCTACCAGGAATTGACAGTCTACGTTGGTTGGTACTGGTCTGATGACCCCCTCAGTTGTTGGCTGTGGAATGGAGCAAGCCACGTTGACTCCACCGAGCACTTTAGTTTTGACGAGGGCCTCTTGCTGTTGTCTCGATCGGCAGCCGATGAGAAACTTGCCCGATGGTAGTGGGCGTTGCGATAGGATGGGCCCTATGGTTCGTTGGAACAGACTCGCTGTCCTTGGCCCATTGTCTAAGAAGCTAGCAACCCCTGTTCCCAGGTCTTCTAGCACTACGGGATGCTGCAGAAACGTTGGTGGCGGTTGGTTGCCTTGCCGGCGGAAAGGTCGACCGGCAGGGGTGGGTTTTGCTTTTCCGGTAGTTTTTTCCTTGGCTATTTCTGTTTCAGTCACTGATTTTTCTGTTTCTTTTGGCTTTTCTATCGGTGTTTTGGGAACGAGTTTAGCTTTAGCCCGACGGGCCTTTTGTTTAGTCTCCGTCGGCGCTGTACAAAGTCACTGCCTTCGGAGGTTTCACTTTCGATGTTTACTTCTTCATCTTCAGTACTGTTTCTGATTCTTTTTGGTGTTTTCGTCAGATTCATGGTTGTATTTGTCCAGTTACCTACGGAGTTGTCATCGTTCACTGGGAGAACGCCAGAGTCGTTACCTAAATCTCCGTCGGACCACATGGTACCGACTTTAGTTGTGGCCCTACCCCTACTTTTACTAAGCTACACCTACTTTAACTAAACTACACCTACTTTAACTACAATTTTACCGTTTTTGTTTTGTCCCTATCACTTTAGTCTCTACTCACTCCCTACTTCCTTGTTTTAACATTTGGAACGGCAGGTCAAAAATGCTCTATACCCAGACTTCTTTATCCCTAGTCTATAATTTGGAACGGGTATCAAAAAGTCTACAATGCAATTCTGCCACCTATCAATTTGGAATTGTCGCTTGGTTGCGTTTAGAGCCAAACAGCTACTCTACCAAACTATACTCACTACACCGTCGCTGCTCTTTTGGACCGGTTGCAGTGGCTCTCGGGCAGCTCTCTGAGTCGTTCGTGCTGTCTGCCGCTTTTCTGCTCCTTGGAGTTGTCTGTGTAGCGCTTGATTTGCTCCTTGGAGTTGGTGGCCGCCAGATGTCGCTGTCGCTGCGTGCTGGTCGTGCAGCTTTGGCTGAGGATATGGGAATGACGCTACTACCCCGCGCTCATCAGATCATGGCGCTGTGCTCTGTGGTGTGAGCTGTGCTCTGTGGTGTGAGCTGTGCTCTGTGCGATGAGCGAGGTGTGCCTGTGATGTGATGGTTTGAAGGTAGGGGAGAAAGGGCTGTGTTGAAGGGGGCGAGAGAAGGAGGTTGGGGTTGGGGGGGGGGGGATATATATGAAAAATAAACATGAATTTCTACATCTAACCTTCAGTTACTAGCAAACGGATTTGAACTGTGAACGTTAACAAAACGCCATCAAACCTTTTTCTTTTGAGAACATCCATCTGTTACATTTCCCATGTTTGTAATATATATATTAAATAAAAGGAATTCATTCCTTCATCCGTGGTGGTGGTGGTGGTGTGTGGTGGTGGTGGTGTGTGTGTGTGTGAGAGAGAGAGAGAGAGAGTGAGTTGTGTGTGTGTGTGTGTGAGAGAGAGAGAGAGAGAGAGTGTGTGTGTGGGGGGGGGGGTATGTGTTCTTGTGTGTGTGTGCTCGTGTGTGTCTGTGTGTGTGTGTTCGTGCGCGTGCGCAGGCGTATGCTCATGTGTTTGTGTGAGTGTTTTGTTATCGACAATCGGATTTGAATCAAATAAGCAAAAAATACCTTTTCGCATGCATATAAGATGGAGTCCGGTTCTGTTCTTACATCGTTGTCTACAGTACATAATGATTTTCCGCTTTTTATATTTCTTACATGAATTTAATTTCTAATGGTGTACCATATTTAAATATACCAATACACATTTTTACGACTAATATTAGGTAGCGGCAGCCTCTCATCGCCTATGCGGGAACATCGGAACTTTGCTCAATTTTACTGTATTTCAGTCACTAATTTCTCCACAGTCTCTGAATGTATCCTCTTGGAAATTATATGAATAAAAGGAACGTTTACTTCGCATTCTTATGGTTGTTTTTATGTTTGCATGCAATGTATCTCGAAAAATCGCCAGTTTATTTTCTACGGGAGGTATTTGCCGTTTGTCCGGTGCCGATCACGCGGTCCGAGACTTGAACGAAAAGAGTCGATGTGTTTATCCGCTCGGTGACAAAGCGATACGCGTTCTACACAGCAATATGTGGTATCACTGGATCGGAAATTGAATGCCGATTCCAGTGGTGTAAACGCCGTGGTCGTTTACAAACATCTCTGGTCGCTAGAACGCATTTTAGTCGGAAACTCGCAAAAAAATATAATTTTAAACCACAAAACTCCATCAAATGTCTAAAATATCCCCCACAAAATGAAGCTGAATCCGTACCCTTTCGATTGAGGTATGGGGCTAATGGATTGATGACCTGTGGGTCTTTCACAAGCCAATAAAAGACCGCAATAAAGGCGCTTTTTTCAAATTGAGTTCATCCAAGATGGCATCGACTGCGTGGAGTTTTTGAGACTCGATTGCCGAGTTTTGGCACAGGATTCGTGAGTATTTTCTTCACCTGGCTCCAGTTTACTGAATTTGGTGATAGTTTATCTCATAATTTAGCATTTTTATATGATATTTTGATTCATTCTTGCAGGATTTGCCTAAAATCTTACGATTTTCTCGACCGACTCATAGTTCTGTCTTTGTTTACAAATACGACTAACCGGAAGTTGTCGATCACTCGCTTGTTCTCCTAAATATTGCCAAAATATGCCAAAGTTTCACAAAAATAGTCATTGAAATACATTCTCTGATGTCTTCTGGAACAGTATTATTTGGGGGGGACGAACCTTTGACGTAAATTCGTGGCGATAGCTGTTTTCGTGATCAAAATTCTTCATCAGGGGAGGTAACTAAGATGCTGAGAAAACCGTCGACTTCATAATAACTTCTGCACTTGAACTCTGTTAAAAGTATTTTTCGTTTTTTAACGATCGTAATTAAATTCTCAAACTTTAATAGTATGTTGACCAGCATTTCTAGTTCAAAATTATAAGTGGATTTCTGCTTTGCTAACGGTAGCCAGTCTGATATTGTGATAAGTGATGATAAAATCATAACAGATAAGAGTTAAGGCCTGAGTGATAATGATTATTATTAATTATGCTGTAGGCCGTAGATCATTCTGTCAATGAAGATCAACAGAAACAACAAAACTGTGTTGTTGTTTTCCTGCAGATGATGACCAGTTTTCCAAACTGAAGGCTGTTTTCCTGGCAACTGGGAGAGGATGCCGGCAAGACCTTCCTCTCGTTGAAGTGGACAACCGACTGTTAGTGCAGCTGCTTCTCCCGAAAGATGAGGGATCCAAGACTTTGGATGAGACTGCATTCTTCCAGCAACTTCTCAAACCAGATCTGGTCAAGACAGTGCTGCTTTCTCGTCTGCGGTATTTATGGTCAACAGACTGAAGGAGCTGTTTGGAGGCGAGCCACTTCCAGAACTTCCACCTTTTCACGGCCATGGCAGCTGCCAGCAGCGATGTCAACAAGTGGAAGAGGAATCTGACCCAGGAGATGTCGACTGAACCAAATGATGAATCAGAACCTGATGAACCTGAGTTTGAAACCAGCTTCAGATTTCAACAGGAGGGTGACATTGTGGCAGTCTACAATGTAGAAGATTTCTTTTTCAGCAAAGTCACCAGGATCATCAGTGAGGAATAGGCAATAGTCAATTTCTTGGAGAAGGCGGCAGTAAAGATGGAGTTGTTGTGTACAGGTGGCCATGCTCTGACGATTACACTCAAATCTCCTCCGCAGTTGTGTTTGCCAAGAATCTGCAACTTGCACCTTCATCATTGTCTCCAGGGATGTTCGTTCTTTGTTGAATCTCGCAGGAATTTATTTGGCAGATATCAAGCACTCAGATGCTATTTACAGTGAAATCACCTGTAGACCGTGTCAACTGACTCCAAATCACAGCCTTGTAGGCCTGTGTGTTCATGGATGATAAAGGTGATACTGCTGTACCATGTTTTCTTTAGCATACACGTCCTTTTTCTGCTGTGAAAAGTGAAGATTTTGCAGACTTTAAGACTAACACTCAAAATAAGTGCAAATGCTGCTGCAAATGTACTTCACACTTAGTTTAATGTACATGCAAAGTTTCATGGCTGTATCTGTAGTAGTTTTCAAGTTATGAGTTAAAGTATGAAAACCATTAGATTTGTCCTTTTTTTTCCACTGTGAAAAGTGAAGTTTTTGCAGGCTTTAAGATCTATCACTCTCAAAATAACTGCAAATGTTGCTGCAAGTGTACTTCACACTTAGTTTAATGTACATGCCAAGTTTCATTGCTGTATCTATAGTGGTTTTCAAGTTATTACCAGTTAAAGTGTGGCAACCCACATATTTGTGTTTTTTCCGCTGGGCAAATTGAAGATTTTGCCAACTTTAAGACCCTGTAACTTTAAAAGTAAGAGTCAGAGCTGCTTGGAAAAAAATAAGTGCAAAGACTGTGATAAACCCTGCTTGGAAATCCATTGGGAAAGCTGTCATTGCCATATGTTAACCACTGTGTGGTGTCAAAAGTGCTCTTTCATGCAAATTGGCAAGCTCAGAATTGCTTTTTGGAGCAACTTCAGCCCTCTGCCTATGTTTTATCTTTCTTTGCTGATCATATGATTTAGCTGTGACAAAGTGCAACCAAGGTATACTTTTGAAAAGTGTAAGTATTTGGATTCTCCCATGTTCATGAGAACCACTATGGGGGGGGGTAAATTTGAGAAAATGTAATAAACTGTTTATTGTCGCGCAAAACTGTATTTTCGAATGGCTATATCTTTGGAACTAATTAAGATAAACAGTTACTTTTTTTCTCTCCATTTTCTTGTATCAATATGGCCTGTCTGAAAATGCGTAAATTAAATTGCTGTTGTAAAATTTAAATTTTGGCTGCCGCTACCTACTAATATTATATGATTAATAAATCGGATGATCGTAAAAGGTTGATTGTGTCCTTTATAACCGAATAACACATGGTTCACGGTTTACTTCAGTTTAATTTCAAACTTACGATAAACTTGTTCCTCCACGTATTCCCAAATAGCTGATATCTGTTTACACGTAAAGAAAACAAATCTGGATAATATGTTTGATTGCAGGCAATCAATTGGAGATACCCATTTTATTTAACAAAATAGTAGTGGAATATATAATAAATATGGAGTATCTTCCATTGAAGTAAACGCAGTCTGGTTTCAGATGTACATTTACGTACATGTCAGTTTTCCGTGGGAGGGATATAATTATAGGCCGACCTTTGCTCAGCTTAATCAGCTGGTCGGCACATTCTATCATCGCTACCGCCGATGTTGATACGATTCGTTGACTGTTTCTTAACCGTATGTCCGCTTTCCGGGCTGAAGGCTTTAGGGCATGGAATACTTGCAGGTTGGTGTGGGGGCACCCCTAAAGCCCGTTCTTAATTGGGCGAACATAGTTGCGAGTATTTGGCGTATATATATGCTTCTTAATTGGGCGAACTTTTGCTTCGGGAATGTAGATCGGAGTATTCGTCCAACTGCGACGAAGCTATATTCGGGGTCCAAAAAGCTTCGCTCAACATGTTCTGGGAACATTCGCACTATTCCCGCCTCTGATTGGCTGAGAACAGAGCTCTCCTGTGGGTGAGGAAGAAATAAAAAATAAAAATGGATGCCGCTGTCGCTAGGTTCTTCACTCGTTTCGGAGGGACCTTTTTATTTGTTGACTTGAGGGAGGCGCAGCCTTGACTCTGGGACTCAGAATGAGATAGTAGTTAATTGAATTACCCTGTGAGGGATGATTAAAGCATACTGACTTGACTTTAGCCTACGTTTTGGATCATGATGTCTGCTGCGCGTCTGTCGCAAGTTCGGGCCGAAGCTTGCATCTCATTACAAGCCAGTTTAAGAACGAAATAAAGTTCGTCGAACTGTCTGAACCATGTTCGGCGAACTAAAAGTTCAATTAAGAAACGAATCATAGTTCGTCGAATTGTCCGAAGTATCTTCGGCGAACAAATATTTTCCCAGTTAAGAACTGAGCAGTTTCCCGGTATGGCGTACTTGGCACGTTTTGCCTTTCGTTTTGCTTCTTCTAGATTTGTACCAAAGTGTCGATCCCTTCGTACTTGAGCTAGATTATCAAACACCGGTGATTCCATTTCTTCTTCTTCTTCTTCTTCTTGATCGCTTTTATATAGCGATATACTCTGTTCTCGAGTAGACATAGCTGGTGCCACATTATAAAACTGCTGCCGTGTCGGCACGTTCTGTTTACACCATACACCATACAAAATGTCACTTCATGCCAAGCCATATACGTAAGGCCGTGCATGTGTACTTAACTGTAACCTGCCACCTGCACCTTTGGCAGAATTACCGAGATCTTTTACGAGCTACTGCGGTAACACGGGGGTGCCCTGGAATGCCGGCTATCGAAATAAGTGTCAGCACAGAAAGCTGGCCCTGGAGATGAAACTTCTCTCACCGCTACTGCAGGTTCCCTTTCTTCAGTTGATTCAAAAACTTGCTTGGTATCAGCAAAAATGTCATCCACTGCCTCGCCCGCCTTCCTCATCTGCGATCACTGGACCCACGGCCTTTCTGAGCAATCGGATTTCAGCATCTCCTACGTCAATCGAGTGATTAATTGTCATCCATGGTGGTTGAGGATGAGGGCTGTGGAACAGTTTTTTGTCGTTTAGATCTAGACTGTGAGGCGAGAGTTCAGAGGAGGAAAGGCAGCTGGTGCGGCTTTCTATGTCCCGTTTGCTACTGATAATATCACTACTGATACTATTACTACTGATAATGTCACTACTGATAATGTCACTCTGAATGGAGAATCATCGATCACCGTCATCGATCAGCGCCCTGCGAGTAGTCTGGTTACACTAATGTGTCGTCAAAGTGCAGGAGGTGCTGTTCTTGATCCGGTGAAAGGCTAGGTCAACAGTTGCGCGAAACGTCGTCCATCAGGTCGGTACCCCACATAGCTGGTGTGATCGGGGATCACATTGACCACTGTGTACAAAAACCTGGACAAACAAAATTGCTGTGAGTATAATGTTTATTTAATTCCAATCCATAGGGCCGTGATGGCTCGTTGGGTGGGGTATCATTTGATGTTGAAAATAAAAGGTGTGATTAGTTAGTAGTCGCTGATCGATACGTCAAAAATGATGGTGATGTTGATTTTTTACAGAAAATCACTTTTACCAAAAATCGGTAGCTCCAGCTTAACGCCATCGTCAGTAATCGGACCGCCCACGTACCTCATGGACCACGCACTTTACAACGCTTTGGTTATACTACCACCTACACCATGCATTGTATAGCGGCTTCTATCTACTACCAACTGGACCATGCATTGTATAACGACTTCTATCTACTACCAGCTGGACCATGCATTGTATAACGACTTCTGTCTGCTACCAACCGGACCATGCATTGTATAACGGTAGAAGCTGTCCACGTACACAGACTGTATAACTTCTCTAGAGAACTGATTTTTCGGGATTCGATTTATCGACGTTTGTGGGTGGGGGATGGGGGCGTGTGTGTGTGTGTGTGTGTGTGTGTGTGTGTGTGTGTGTGTGTGTGTGTGTGTGTGTGTGTGTGTGTGTGTGTGTGTGTGTGTGAGAGAGAGAGAGAGAGAGTGTGTGTGTGTGTGTGTGTGTGTGTGTGTGTGTGTGTGTGTGTGTGTGTGTGTGTGTGTTGTACAACACAAATTACCTGTTTCTCCTACCACCGTCGAAAATGCCAAATCATCGTAAAACGGCTTTAGCATACAGCATCAACAGAAATAAATCGGCATTGAACTTGCAGCTACTAATACCTGTTCTTCATAATTCACTTACATTTCGTGACACGCAGTAGTAGTAAGCTGCATACATGGCGAGATATTCAGCTGGTGCTGTCATTGGCAGTATTGCGTAATCCCACGCACGTGTCATTATATTAATGTATCCTATCCCTACTTCTCTTCTACTGATTCGAGTATCTCGACACAATTCTTTCAACAATGACTGTTCATCAGTCAAAACCTCACCTCTGGTACATTTCCTCAATCCCACAAAACCGTCATTGTAAAACTTCTCAAGAAATCCAGCCTTGACCACAATGATCTGAGAATGTTCGCTTTGTGTCCATCCTCTCGTTTGTTTCAAATATTAAAAAATCATTTCTTTCTCAGCTTCTCAACCCTCTATCGAGTGATCAGTTATTCAACCCATTCCAGTCTCCATAGAGACATGCGTGGGCTGTCCTGCTGAAAGTTATAATTGACCTTCGACACTCTCGTGACATGGAAACGTATTTGCTCTAACTCTGCTTGACCTATTATCTGCCTTTGATACAAGAGACTACACCATTCTTTACCAACTTCTTGAACATGTTTTTGACACACAGAGCACTGCTCTCCAATGGTTCCCTTCTTGTCTCTCAAACATAACTCATACTGTAGCTGCCAACGACTGTAGCTCTTCCCCAGTGCCCATCTCCTGTGGAGTCCTACATGGTTGGCTGTGGAACCCTTTTTCTTTGTTCTAAATACCACAACCCTCTCTGATGTTACCGACAGTCACTCTCTGCTGATCTCCATTATTTTGCTTTGCTGACGACTCTGTTGCAGAAATCTGCCCCGTTACGGCAGTTTGATGAACTCGCTCACTACTTGCAAGAGCGCATCCATAACGTCACGTTAAACCGTGGATGACCCACAATAAACTCAAACTAAATGATGACAAGACTAAGCACTGATCATATCTGCACCCAGGATTTCGAACTCTACGTCGATTCCCCGACTCTTCTGCTGTAGAGTACTCGACAGCTGGCGATTCTCTGCCAGCTCACTTGTCTATGTTAACCTGATCCCAACAAACAATGTGACTACAAACACTCCTGTCTCTGTATTTTGAATGTAAGCGTCTTGCGCTTATTCAAGAGGGGCGAAGATAAATATCCTTGTTGTTACTGCTCTTCTTGTTATTTCTGTGCTTGTTACTACTGCTATTCTTTTTGTCGATGCTTTCTTTGTTGTTCTCGTTACTTCTGTTCTACCTGTCTTTTTTACTGCTATTCCTGTTGGTTTATGTTGTTTTTTGTTTTGTTTTGTTTCGTTACTGCTCTTGTTGCTTTTTATTGTGCTTACTGCTGTTTTTGTTGTTACTGATCTGCTTGCTGTTGTTGTTACTGCTCTTCATTCTGTTGTTGTTGTTACTGCTATTCTTGCTTTTCTTGCTGCTTCTGCTCTTCTTGCCTTTTTGTTGTTGTTGAAATTTTTATTTTTTATTTTTATATTACTGCTTTTCTCGCTGTTCTTGTTGTAACTGCTTTTCTTGATGTTACTGCTCTTCTGGCTGTTCTTCCTGTTACTGCTCTTCCTGTTGTTTATGATATTACTGCTGTTCACGTTACTGCAGATTTTGTTGTCACGGCTTTTCTTGGTGTTCGTGATTTTACTGCTATTTTTTGCTGTTAATCGGGAGGCCTCCACTGTATAACGTCCCTACTACCACCTGGACCATCACTGGACAAAACACACACACACACACACACACACACACACACACACACACACACACACACACACACACACACACGCACACATACACACAACGCACACATACACACACACACGCACGCACGCACAGGCGTGCGCGCGCACGCACGCACGCACTCACGCACATATATATGAGTTACGATCACAGTTGAGTCATGTCGATATCCAAGTGCATGTAATAGTAACTTTGCTTCAGAAAAAAACGTTCACAGTTGAATTATGCCAATATTGAAGTGCATTATTACATCGCCGGAGAATGACACTCACAATTTAATACATCGCCGGAGAATGACACTCACAATTTAATTACGCTAACATTAAAATGCATTACAGCCTCGCTTGAGAATAACACTAACAGTTGAATTTTGTGAATATCGAAATGCATTATAACTTTGCTTAAAGAATAACCCTATGTCAATAGCAAAGTGCATTATAACTTTGCATGAGAATAACGCAATGTCAATATCGAAGTACGTAATAAGTTTGCTTCAGAACACCGGCATGTCAATATCGAAGTGCATAATAACTTTGCTTCAGAATAATGCTATGTCAATATCGAAGTTAATTATAACTTTGCTTTAGAATAACGCGTTGTCAGTATCAAATAGCTTGCATTTCGGGTACTTCTCTTTTTGTGAAATGAAGACATTTGTAAGATACTGTTGTGTTGATATTCGCAGCTTTAAATTGGTTGTGGAAATATTGTTGATGTATTATAAAAACCGTTGGGCTTTTAGCATATTAAAGTTTAAAGGGTATCCTGTGTGTGTGTTTGTGTGTGTGTGTGTGTGTGTGTGTGTGTGCGTGCGTGCGTGCGTGCGTGCGTGCGTGCGTGCGTGCGTGCGTGCGTGCGTGCGCACGTGTGGTTGTATGCATGTGTGTGTGTGTGCGCGCGCGCGCGCGCGCGTGTTATTTAATGATCAGTTTGATGACCTTTTTCCATTCAGATATGTTTTGTGCACTTTTGGGATAGTCTTTATTTGAATCTATAAAAATTTCTCCTGTTACAGAATTAATAACTGCAAGACTTCTTATAACATATTTTGAAATCGCCAATTTACGTTGTTCGGAGAGATACATCATTTCTGCTTCTGTGTACGATTTGCTGGTATTTGTATGCACCGGAACACCAATGGCTAATTTAATTGCTTTACTATCGATACTTTGCAGTTTGTTTAGGAGTGTGTTTGGTGCGGAAAAATATACCTCCTGACCATAAATCAATTTCGATCTCACTAAAGAAATTGATAAATGTAATAAAGTTTTTGTATCCTGACTCCAATTATATAAACGATTTGATTAACGAATGCAACATAGATATTAAATCAATTCCAGTTCTCCCTACATCACCTCAAATGCCACAGTGGGAACACATAAATGCCAAATTTGATACTGATTATACAGATTTGACGAAAAGTGAATCTACAAACATTTTAGCTATACATGTAAGAGAACATCTAAATATTAAATATCAAATTCATATTAAGATTTTTTCTGATGGTTCTGTTCTGGATTCATTAGACAGTGGAGCAGGATTCATTATTCCTGAATTAAAAGTGCAAAAATCTTTTTATTTAGGAAAGGTTTTTTCCATATTTACATCTGAGTTATATGCAGTATTAATGGCATTAAGCTACATATGCAATATTCAGTTAGCAATATATAATTTTGTGATTTGTGTTGACTCAGAATCAGTTCTCTGTGCATTGAAAAGCTGGAACTGTAAAATTAGAGGGGATATATTTTATGAAGTAAAGTATTTAATACATTGTATCATGTACAAGGGTATTGGGATTGAGTTTTGTTGGGTACCGTCTCATTGTGGTCTTTATTGGAATGAAATATCAAATTAGCTAAACAAGGTGCAATGAAAAACATGTCTGAGGTATCATCCAATAACCTACTACTATCATCTCATGAGATTAATTCACTACTTAAGAAGACTGTATATAAACAAACTGAAAAAAAAGTAAATTTGCGATACCTTCTTGTTCTAGATATTTAGCAAGAGTAATATACAAGTTACGTTTGAATTCATGGAACACTAAATATTCACAGAATGTGACATGCATTTGTAAGAATATTTTATCTGTTAATCACATACTGCTTGAATGCCCTATTACTGCAGAGAAATGGATATGACTTACATGCTTACAACAATGTAAGAGATATTTTGTATAATAATGACGTTATTACTAACATTATCAAATCGATTGTTCATAGTTCTGTGGGAAAATTAGTATAAATAATAATTATATGTTTTTGTTTTTGTCTAATATCACCTCGATGTGAACAGACATAAAATAAAATATTGATTGATTATTGATTGATTCCATTCAGATTCAGGCTAAACTAGAAGAATAAATTAATAACAGGAATGTAAAGACAGACGGCATCTAAACAACATATCGGACCAGCAACAGTATACGCGCGCACACACACACACACACACACACACGCACGCACGCACGCACGCACGCACGCACGCGCACACACACACACACACACACACACACACACACACAGACACACACAGGCGCGTGCAAACAAACAAACAAACAAACATGTATAAATACAAACAAACATGGATAAATGCAAACACTATCGGTTGACTTACTAAATTTGGGTCGTCCCTACCACAACCTTTTACATTCAAGCTCTAAACAGAATATCGGACCAACAAAATCATACACACTCGCACATACGCACGCACGCACGCTGGTGTGTGTGTGTGTGTGGGGGGGGGGGGGGGTCTGTGGTCGGCGGTTAGTAGCTTGTGGTTTGTGGTCTGTTGTGTGTGGTGTGTGCGGTTGGTGTCGTGTGGTTAGTGGTCTCTGGTTCACGTCTGTTGTTCGTGACCTTTGATCTGCGGTTTGTCGTGTGTAGTTAGTGGCCTGTGGTTAATGGCCTGTGGTTAGTGGCCTGTAGGTAGTGGCCTGTAGTTAGTGTCCTATAGTTAGTGGCCTGTAGTTAGTGGCCTGTGGATAGTGGCCTGTAGTGACCTGTATTTAGTGGCCTGTAGCCAATGGCCTGTGGTTAGTGTAGGTAGTGGCCTGTGTGGTTAGTGGCCTGTGGTTAGTTGCCTGTAGTGGCCTGTGAGTAGTGGCCTGTGGTTAGTGGCCTGTAGTTATCGGCCTGTGATTAGTGGCCTGTGGTTAATGGCCTGTAGTTAGTGGCCTGTAGTCAGTGGCCTGTGGGTAGTGGCCTGTAGTCAGTGGCCTGTGGTTAGTGGCCTGTAGTTAGTGGCCTGTAGTCAGTGGCCTGTAGTTAGTGGCCTGTAGTCAGTGGCCTGTAGTTAGTGGCCTGTAGTTAGTGGCCTGTGGTTAGTGTGTGTATACAAACCTGCTAACTCCAAATCTACGCTCCTTACCGGATTATTAGATTAGAAATTTTGGTTCTCCTGTAGATTATCTTGTTTTCCTTTGGACTCGTCCCATTCTCGTTTCTTCGTTGATTATATTGTTCTTCCTAGGATTTATAAATTTTGGTTTTTCCTTGGATTTCCCTTGGATTAGTTATTTCTCTTACAGAAAGAAAAGGAAAAGAACAGGTATGATCAATCACTTTTATTATTATGTTGAGTGTGATATATTACGATAAATTTTAGAATATTTACTTCAAGGTGTATGGAATAAACCATGTAAACGGTATAATTACTTCTCAGTGAATAATGGTTTTGAAGTTATGTCCGTCCATGTGAGTGCTTGAAAACTGTGTGTCATTCAGTGTTTTTCCCGTACTAGTAGTCTGTCTATCGTTTGGTGTCATACTCTGTGTCCTTGTGTAAATGTTCTTGTTGGAAATGGGGAAGACCTATCAAAGTACAAGATTAAATATTCTGGTGACGACTAGCGAAATTACAGAAGGAAACAAATTTCAAGAATATGATTAGAATAGATGGCAGTCATTTTTGTAAAGATTTGGCAGAACGAGCCCCGTAAATTAGGTTGAGGTAAGTATTACCAGAAATGTAAATTTTACTTGGAAACGTACATATTTCTTTCAGAAACATTACCTCAGCCTATCTACAAGGAGACTAACCATGAATCCCAATCAGTTCTATGAGGTTAAAATAAGCCTGAATCAACACACAAGGGAGTTAATTAGCGTTCGAAATGCATAACGCAAATATAACAACAAAGACCTGAGTCGACTACAGTAACTCACACCTGCATGCTTGTAAATACAACGCACATAAACTCCACCAGAGGTACATCCGCAGGTCATTGTTGTTGTATTGATTCTGCAC
>OY757547.1:21322431-21387431 GCA_963584105.1 Alviniconcha strummeri
GCGTGTCACGAAATGTAAATGAACTATGAAGAACAGGTATTAGTAGCTGCAAGTTCAATGCCGATTTATTTCTGTTGATGCTGTATGCTAAAGCCGTTTTACGATGATTTGGCATTTTCGACGGTGGTAGGAGAAACAGGTAATTTTTGTTGTACAAAAGACACACACACACACACGCACGCACGCACGCACGCACGCACGCACGCATGCACACACACAGACACACAGACACACAGACACACACACACACACACACACACACACACACACACACACACACACACACCCGAACCCTCACACACAAACCTCGATAAATCGAATCCCGAAAAACCAGTTCTCTAGAGAGGTTATACAGTCTGTGTATGTGGACAGCTTCTACCGTTATGCAATGCATGGTCCGGTTGGTAGTAGACAGAAGCCGTTATACAATGCATGGTCCAGTTGGTAGTGGATAGAAGCCGCTACACAATTCATGGTGTAGGTGGTAGTATAACCAAGGCGTTGTAAAGTGCGTGGTCCATGAGGTACGTGGGCAGTCCGATTACTGACGATGGCGTTAAGCATGGTCCGGTTGGTAGTAGATAGAAGTCGTTATACAATACATGGTGTAGGTGGTATAATAACCAAGGCGTTGTAAAGTGCGTGGTCCATGAGGTATGTGGGCGGTCCGATTACTGACGATGGCATTAAGCTGGAATAACCGGTTTTATGTAGTAGTAATTTCCTGTAAAAGTAAACATCACCATCATTTTTGACGTATGAATCAGCGACTACTAACTAATCACACCTTTTATTTTCAACATCAAATGATACCCCACCCGACGAGCCATCACGGCCCCATGGATTGGAATTGAATAAACATTATATTCACAGCAATTTTGTTTGTCCAGGTTTTTGTACACAGTGGTCAATGTGATCCCCGATCACATCAGCTATGTGGGGTACCGACCTGATGGACGACGTTTCGCGCAACTGTTGACCTAGCCTTTCACCGGATCAAGAACAGCACCTCCTGCACTTTGACGACACATTAGTTTAACCAGACTACTCGCAGGGCGCTGATCGATGACGGTGATCGATGATTCTCCATTCAGAGTGACATTATCAGTAGTGACATTATCAGTGACATTATCAGTAGTGACATTATCAGTGACATTATCAGTAGTGACAGTATCAGTAGTGACATCATCAGTAGCAAACGGGACATGGAAAGCCGCACCACGCCGGGCCGGAGGACATAGCTACCAGCTGCCTTTCCTCCTCTGAACTCTCGCCTCACAGTCTAGATCTAAACGACAAAAAACTGTCCCACAGCCCTCATCCTCAACCACCATGGATGACAATTAATAACTCGATTGACGAAGGAGATGCTGAAATCCGATTGCTCAGTGAGGCCGCGGGTCCAGCGATCGCAGATGAGGAAGGCGGGCGAGGCAGTGGCTGATACCAAGCAAGTTTTTGAATCAACTGAAGAAAGGGAACCTGCAGTAGCGGTGAGAGAAGTTTCATCTCCAGGGCCAGCTTTCTGTGCTGACACTTATTTCGATAGCCAGCATTCCAGGCCACCCCCGTGTTACCGCAGTAGCACGTAAAAGATCTCGGTAATTCTGCCAAAGGTGCAGGTGGCAGGTTACAGTTAAATACACATGTACGGCATGAAGTGGCATGGTGCATGATTGTATGGTGTACAAAAACGCGCCGACACGTCAGCTTTTTAATCATGTGGCTCAAGCCATGTCAGCGTTGTAAGTACACCACTTTGGGATGGATATTCAAAAACGCGCTATAAAAAGCTAGTCACTCATATAGAATCACATGCGAGCGCAGTGAGTGCTCGAGAACAGAGAATATCGCTATATAAAAGCAATCAAGAAGTAGAAGAAGAAAGGGAACCACCGGCGTTTGATAATCTAGCCCAAGTACAGAAGGGATCGACACTTTGGTACAAATCTAGAAGAAGCAAAACGAAAGGCAAAACGTACCAAGTACGCCGTACCGGGAAACTGCTCAGTGTTAAGCCCGTTCTTAACTGGAAGAATGTTTGTTCGCCGAACATACTTCGGACAGTTCGACGAACTATGATTCGTTTCTTAATTGAACTTTTAGTTCGACGAACTTTACTTCGTTCTTAACTGGCTTGCAATGAGATGCAAGCTTCGGCCCGAACTTGCGGCAGATGCGCAGCAGACAGCATGATCCAAAATGCAGGCTAAAGTCAAGTCAGTATACTTTAATCATCCCTCACAAGGTAATTCAATTAACTACTGTCTCATTCTGGGTCCCAGAGACAAGGCTGCGCCTCCCACAAGTCAACAAATAAAAAAAGTCCCTCCGAAGCGGGCGAAGAACGTAGCGACACCGTCATCCATTTTTATTTTTATTTCTTCCTCATCCACAGGAGAGCTCTGCTCTCAGCCAATCAGAGGCAATGTTCGTCGAAGAGGGCGAATGTTCCCAGAACATATATATATATGCCGAATACTCGCAACTATGTTCGCCAAATTAAGGACGGGCTTTAGGGGTGCCCCCACACCAACCTGCAAGTATTCCATGCCCTAAAGCCTTCAGCCCGGAAAGCGGACATACGGTTAAAGAAAAGTCATCGAATCGTATCAACAGCGGCGGTAGCGATGATAGAATGTGCCGACCAGCTGATTAAGCTGAGCAAAGGTCGGCCTATAATTATATCCCTCCCACGGAAAACTGACATGTACGTAAATGTACATCTGAAACCAGACTGCGTTTACTTCAATGGAAGATACTCCATCATTATTATATATTCCACTACTATTTTGTTAAATAAAATGGGTATCTCCAATTGATTGCCTGCAATCAAACAGATTATCCAGATTTGTTTTCTTTACGTGTAAACAGATACCAGCTATTTGGGAATACGTGGAGGAACAGGTTTATTGTAAGTTTGAAATTAAACTGAAGTAAACCGTGAACTATGTGTTATTCTGTTATAAAGGACACAATCAACCTTTTACGATCATCCGATTTATTAATCATCTAATATTAGTGGCAAAAATGTGTATTGGTATATTTAAATATAGTACATCATTAGAAATTAAATCAATGTAAGAAATATAAAAAGCGGAAAATCATTATGTACCGTAGACAACGATGTAAGAACAGAACTGTGCTCCATCTTATATGTATGTAAAAAGGTATTTTTTGCTTATTTGATTTGAATCCGACTGTCGATAGCAAAACACTCACACAAACACATGAGCATACGCCTGCGCGCGCACGGACACACACACACACACACACACACACACACACACACACACACACACACACACACACACACACACACACATACACCCCGCCCCCGTCCCCGCCCCCCCACCCCCTCTCTCTCTCTGTGTCTCACACACACACACACACACACCACCACCACCACGGATGAAGGAATGAATTCCCTTTATTTAATATATATATTACAAACATGGGAAATGTAACAGATGGATGTTCTCAAAAGAAAAAGGTTTGATGGCGTGATGTACGGCAGTTACAATATTTTGTTAACGTTCACAGTTCAAATCTGTTTGCTGGTAACTGAAGGTTAGATATAGAAATTCATATTTATTTTTCATATATACCTAGAAGAAGCAAAATTCCCCCAACCTTCTCTCGCCCCCTTCAACACAGCCCTTTCTTCCCTACCTTCAAACTAGTCTTTAAAACATACCTTTTCAAACCATTATAGCCTCTTTCTTGATTATCCTTCTCGACGTGTGTGTGTGTGTGTGTGTGTGTGTGTGTGTGTGTGTGTGTGTGTGTGTGTGTGTGTGTGTGTGTGTGTGTGAGTGAGTGAGTGAGTGAGTGTGTGTGTGTGTGTGGTGTGTGTGTGTGTGTGTGTGTGTGTGTGTGTGTGTGTGTGTGTGTGTGTGTGTGTGTGTGTGTGTGCTTCACTAAGTTCTATAAGTATCACTAAGTTCTATAAGTATGTGTATTATGTACTTATATGTGATGCGCGTGTGAGTATTTGTACGATAAAGTTATAAAGCGTATAGAGTCTCTGAAAGCGCTCAATGAATTCCTTATTTTTATTAGAATTATAAGAAGTAACACACACACATACACAGAGAGAGAGAGAGAGAGAGAGAGAGAGAGAGAGAGAGAGAGAGAGAGAGAGAGAGAGAGAGAGAGAGAGAGAGAGAGAGAGAGAGAGAGAGAGAGAGGTTCTGCGATATCAGTAGCACAAAATGAACGTGTTAATCCCCCATGTCAGCAGTCACCTGAGTATGACTGTTAACTGTTATGCAAACGATCTTTATTACTTCTCTCTCTCTCTCTCTCTCTCTCTCTCTCTCTCTCTCTCTCTCTCTACACACACACACACACACACACACACACACACACACACACACACACACACACACACACACACACACACACACACACACAAGGCAAGTAGTATGATGATGATGCTCCCTCTTACATTACGCTTATTCTGCGCTCTCGAGCAGACTCACTGCGATTGTGTAGCATGCGATTGTAAATGAGTGACTGTAGCTTTTTATCGCGCGTTTTGAGTATCCACAAAGGTTGTGTACGTACAGCGTTGTTTGGTTGTTACCTGGCTGGTGCCACATTGAACTGCTGCCATCTCGGCGCGGTCTGTCTAAACTATACAACCATGTCACGTCACTACTGCTGCCATCTCGGCGCGGTCTGTCTAAACTATACAACCATGTCACGTCACTACTGCTGCCATCTCGGCGCGGTCTGTCTAAACTATACAACCATGTCACGTCACTTCGTGCAGATAAGCCACATAGGTAGGGTGCAGGCGTGTTCAGCTGTAACCTGCTACCTGCTCATTCGGCAGAATGACCGGTATCTTTTACGTGCTACTGCACACACAGTAAACTCTGTTAAAGAAATCAAATCATTTCAGCGAAGAACAATCTGCCGTCTCGGAGTAAAGGTATCATTGGGGAGACGAAGGGAGAACACAAATGTACAGAGAAAGAACCGGAAAACCGTTGCTTTTTTCGATGGCATGAAAGAGACAGAAAGGATGGAATCGGGTTAAAAAGAAAAGAGAAAAAGAGAGGAAGATGGAGAATGGTAGGACGCTAGACGGGGCGAGACAGAAATTGGATTTTAATGTTTTGTCAATCCCGCACAGGGTTACTTTACGATGAACGGAAAGACAGATGCAGAGAGAAATACAAATTAAGTGACCGGGATACATTCAAGCGAGTGCGTGTGCCATTGTTAAATGACATTCACTATGGAGGTCAAATAGGGTCACGAAATCGAAAGCGAGGTTGGGTTCTGTATTGGCACGAGCTAATTCCTGATGAGCTGGGTCAGGGCGGGTGACGGGATTGACTCCGTTCCCTGTGTGTTCCTTCGTCTCGCGAAACCTTCATTAACTCTTCTTTTTCCGTCCGGCACAATAAAGGATACGTCGAAGGGTACATAATTATCTTAATTTCTTTCTTGTTTCTGTCCCATCATCTGTGCCGACCTCAGAGGCACTGCTCCGCGCCGCCCGTCCCGGCATCCTCCACCTCCGGCCACACCCAGGACTCATTCCTAGGACTCATTCCACATCGCAACCCCGCCCCCACAGGTCCACAGGAGGAGACCTCAGATCGTTGGTGGGCTGCCATTCGAAGGAAACACTGCACTGCTGCCAAATCACTTCGGTGGTCTTCAGTAATGCCTGTTCTGATTTAACATGCGCAGTACGCCACCTACTACGCCCCCTACTGACGACAATGTCAGACTGAGTGAGCTGCCCCCCCCCAGCCCCCCCCCCCCCCCCCACCAGAGAGCAGACCGCCACTACGTACTTCCACCAATCCTCCTATGTGGACTCTCTGACTTTGAGGGCTTTGATCAGAACTGCCTCAGGCAACGGAGGAGGGAGGAACACCGAGACTGAGGCCACCACGAGAGCATGGCATGAAGGGCTATAGAAGCTGAGACTTTTTATATTTTTTATTGATGCTGAGATCGATGAGGATGAGGATGAGAACCGATGATGCTATGGAGGTTTGAGACTACTTGACAGGGCCACAGACCACGCTTCCTGTCATAATTATCCCGGTGTTAACCAGGTCCGGGAACTGCAGCACCTATAGTATTGGTCAAGTAATTAGAGCAACACTCTCAGAGACGCATCCGTAAAGTGAATGAAGCTCAGCTGTGTGATTCCAGCCTTCCCATTGGGCCCATTGCACTCCCAGCTCTGGGTAGGAGCCGGCCAGGGCTGAAAGATCCCACATGACTCTGATGGGATTCGAACCCAAGACCTTCCGACCCGCAGTCCGATGCACTAACCACTACGCTACGGGGGCCGGTAAGGGTACATATCTTGTAACGACTGGATTAAAAAAATAAAAAAATAAAAAAATGAAGCGGCACACAGCAGTAGGGATAATAATGATTTACGTGCGATTTCATCGGGTGCGTGATTGCTCGGCCATGTTGTTGTCTGCAGAGAAGTACAATTCAACCTCGCTTTCGGTCTCGTGACTCGCCGTGACCTAGCTCATTAAGAACAAAAGAATAAAGATTCACATAAATAAATTCATGGGAATAAAGAACCCAACCTCGCTTTCGATTTCGTGACCCGCCGTGACTATCTCATAGAGTGGTCCATATAGTTATAATGAACCTTGTACTTACTCAGCTTGATCCACATGTTGTAGTTGGCCACCCAGGTTTTATTCTGTCGCTTGGCAGTAATTTTCACGGACTCAACAAACCATTCGTTACTGCCTGACGTCATTAGCGCAACCAATAATAACTGAAAAGATTCAGTTCATGTCAGTTCAACATAGCATTTAAGCACTGGTAAAGGCCTGTATCTAGGCTCCCCTTTTCTCCGCAGTTTTCCCCAACATTGCTTTTGATACGAACTGTAAGTATAGGGGAACCGAACAGGCCCTATCCATAGAAAACGATATACACACACAGAAACAATTTTCACTGGATTCCTACTCTGTTAAATACCGCACCTTAAAACGGTTGCCTTAAATTGACTTGTTTAATTCCCCGCACCACGATTTATGACAAACATTCGAACACTGTTGAAGTTTACAAATTTTTATAAACACTCATAGTAACAATATATATATACACACTTGGGCAAAGGGGGTACGTGTGTAAGCTGGTTTGGCCTAGCAGTAAGGCGTTAGGCTGGTAAGCAGAAGGACCTCGGTTCGATTCCGCTTTGGCTTTCCTCTCTCTTCGAAAAGGTTGTGGTTTGTGAACACTGTCGTTGTGACTTTGTCCATCACTTTTTACTGAAACATTAAAATGGCTCTCATTGCTGCCCATCTTAATGCAGGAGTCATTCTGGTGGTAACAGTGTAATAATAGGTGTATAATCCCCCTGTTCCCCCACCTCCATATCCCCTTCCCCCTTCTCCCCGTCCCTAATAAGCCTTATGGTTTCTGTGGACGTTAAGCACCATGTTTACTCACTATACGTGGTACGTGTCAGCCGTAAACACTAGCATAATTTTCTAATGATTGTCTTGTTTTACTACAGGCTGTGATTCGAAATGGCGTGTACATGAAGCTGAATACTCTGTCACTTTAGTTTACAGTTGTTGTTGTTTTTGGTGGGAATTTGCCAGCATATACTGCACATGACGTTTAGTGAGCCTGGACAGTCTGGCTGTATTGTGGGATTGTACTGAGGACCTACATCGGGGACCTGTCCGTAGTCTGTGCTCCCTGCGCCAAGCTGTTTCTCCGATGGTAGGCCCCGTCCTTGGATATAGTCAGGAAACTTCTCTCCCTGATCCCATTGGTGGATGAAACCACTGTGCCAACGACAGTTAGTGTTTTTTTTTCTTCTTCTATGTAATCGAGTGCGTTGCGTGTAAAGTAAGTAAACATGGTGCTTAACAGCCCTAATAAGGATGACTCAGATTTCTACGATCGCGTCATGGGAGAATTTAAACACACACACACACACACACACACACACACACACACACACACACACACACACACACACACACACACACAAAACCCCACGTAGCCAAGAATTGATATTAACTGGCGATTGGAACCTGAGTTGATTCACAGAACTATAAACATATTAATAACCCAAAATGCAGAGAAAAAGTGATTGACATGACGACTGAACTCTCGCTGTTGGATATTTAGAGAGCGTGTAAACGATTCACTTGGAGAAGCTCACAACCTGTTCTACAGCAGAGCCGTCTGGATTTTTTTTCTTCTGATTCATGAAAACCTTACCGCAGATGTCATCGCCACTGACATAGGACCTGGATGTAGGACAGATCACTCGGCAGTCACAATTACATTTAGATTTACTGAAAGAGCTCGAGGTAGAACATTTCTTTCACAGCTTTCCATGGAACAACATGTCTCAGCCGTTGTCAGATCTTGTTTTTTTCCACATCAGATCTCTGAGTAAAGTCCGTCCATACATCACCTACAAAGCTGCAAGCAGCATTGCTGTCTGTCTGATTTTGTCAAAGCTTGACTACTGCAATAGCCTTCTGTCGGGACTGCCCCAAAAACAGATTAAACGTCTACAGGCAGTGCAAAATGCTGCTGCAAGAACTGTCATGAAATGCAACAAAAAAAAACAGATCACATCACTCCCATTCTTAGGCAGCTTCATTGGCTTCCTATCCAGAAACGGATCCGCCACAAAATTATCTCTGCCACTTACCGGTCAGTTCATGATAACACCCCCCTCTACCTCTCTGATCTTCTCCAAAAACACAACCTTTCTCGCCTTCTCAGATCAGCATCTAGATCTCTCCTTGATGTTCCCGGGCCCAGGGATTCCAAGACAAAGCGGTACGGCCAGCGAGCCTTCAGGTATGTCTCTCCCTCCCTCTGGAATGTCCTCCCCGAGAGCATCAAGGAGAAGGACTCCATTCAGTCTTTCAGACCTTCGCTGAAAACCCATTTCTTTACCCAGGGATGATAGTCAATGCGATTGTGTACGTGCGCCGGCGCTGGTGTGTGTGTTAAGTGAAGTTGATGTTGCCATAATTACTCTGTGTGTGTGTGTGTGTGTGTGTGTGTGTGTGTGTGTGTGTGTGTGTGTGTGTGTGTGTGATTCTTTTTTTTCTTTTCTGTAATCATTATTTGTAACTCTGTATATATTTTTACATTTAACTGTTATGCATAGTTCCACTTTTGGAAAGGGGTGGGTGGGTATGAGTGCATGTCCTTTGGTAGTTTTAGCTTGCGAGAGCTTACATGTATGCACTGTGTGTATCTGGCGCTGTGAACACGCAAGGTTTTGTGTGGAAGTTTTTTATGCGCTATATATAAATGTTCATTCATTCATTCATTCATTTCGCAAATTTAATTCGAGCCTACTAAAGCACAAAGAATACGTTCGGAAAATAAAGGAATCGATAAAAGAAACTAAACTGAAATACGCTAAAAATGTAGATACCTTGGGCGTAGTTCACGATAATAAAACTGAATTTCAAATTGATGACCAGCTATTGTCTGAAGTTATGTCAATGAATATTTGAAATGTTGCAATTTCATATGCAACATTAACAACAACAACAACAACAACAACAACAACAACAACAACAACAACAACAACAACAACAACAACAACAACAACAAACAAAACAAAAAAACGAACAAAACAGGGAGGAATTTATAATTAAAGACATAGAATTGTTGCAGAAAAACTATACGCGAGAAAATGAAGATGGACTAAACCAAACAAAAGGAATTGCAGGAGTTCAGAAAAAAGAAAATGGAGGGAATGCTGATACGATCAAGAGACAGATGGATAGGAGAAGGGAAAGGGTAACAAAATATTTTTGCAATTTAGAAAAGAGACGCCACACAAGTAAAATAATAAGGAAGATAGAAAAACAAGACGGAACGATTGTGACAGAGCAAGATGACATAGTAAAAAAAAAAAAAAAAAAAAAAAAATTATGAGCATTTATACAGAAAAAAAGAGCAAATCAATGATGTTAATTTCGAAGAAATTATCTAGGAACAGGAGGGCATTCCGAAATTAACAGAAGAACAATGCAATAGTTTAGAAGGCAAAATATCTAAAGACGAATTAAAGCGGATGAAAAATGGTACAAGCCCAGGTTCAAAAGGGTTTACTGTAGAATTCTTTTTAGTTGTTCTGAAATGATATCGGCACTCTACTCGTGCGTGCAATAAACGAAAGTTTCGTGAAAGAAAGCCTATCCTCCCCGCAAAAAGAAGGATTAATTACATTGCTACCAAAGAGGGACAAAACGCGACAGTTTCTAAAAAACGAGACCAATCACGCTATTGAATGTGTCGTATAAAATAGCATCTGGCTACATTGCAAACAGAATAAAACGGGTTTTGCCAAATATCATTCATAGTGACCAGACAGGGTTTATCAATGGTCGGTACATATCTGAAAATACGTCTCTTATATGACATAATCCATTATACAGAGAAAATAAATATTCCTGGGTTGTTGTTATTAACAGACTTTGAAATAGCACTGGACTCAGTATCATGGTCTTTTATCAAGAAAACACTCAGCTTCTTCAGATTTGGGCCAGATATAAAAAAGGTGGATTGATTTTTTTTTTAAATCAAATCTTGTGTTGTTGTTAACGGACAGGTCTCCACTTGGTTCCAAATAGAAAGGGGCTGTAGACAAGGTGATCCCCTCTCCCCTTATATATACCTACTGTGTGCGGAAATTTTAGTAATACGAATCCTTCAAAGCTCTGGCGTACTGGAATCAAAATAAAAGACGTAGAATACTTAATATCACAATTTGCAGACGATACATCAGTTTATTTGGATGACAGTAGAGAATCATTTGAAAATGTAATGAACATTCTAACCATTTGCTCTTTGGTCTGGCTTAAAAATGAACTATGACAAATCACAAGTAGTTTGGTTAGGAAGTCAGAAAGGGTCGCCTACAGTGTTTCTGCCGCATTTAAAACTCTAGTGGAATCCAGCGAGATTCAGTGTACTTCATTATATATTCAACAGACCTAGAAAAAATTATGGATCTGAATTACAATCCGAAGATAGAAAAAAATACAAACTCTTGAAAAATTGGCAGGGGAGAAGTCTCACTCCACTCGGAAAAATTACGGTAATAAAAACTCTCATGCTATCTACCTTTTTTTTTAACCCATGTAATATTTTTTTAATTAAAGATCTGACGCTTTTAGTCTATAAATTTATATGGAATGGTAAAAGAGACAAAATCAAACGAAAAATGCTGTATACTTCCTTAGAGGAGGGAGGTTTAAACCTGACTGAAATAAATGTAGACATAGACAGTCTGAAAGTAACTTGGATAAGGAAAATGCTGAAAGAAGATAAAACTAGGTGGATGGCCCTGCTGAAGGAGGATGTGCCAGATCTTGACCTACAGAAATACAGCGGATCTAGATTTCTATTTTCTAAGCGCAGTGCTGTAAATCCCTTTTGGCGTGACGTTTTTTCGTCATTTGCCAGATTTTCAGAAAGGCGCATCCCACAAACTATATCCGAATTTCTCCAAGAACCAATCCTATTCCACCACAAAATCAAAATCGAGGGAACGGTTATCTCAAGACAAGTTTGGCGAAGGCTAGGCATTAGAACAATTGGACAGTTAACAAGTGAGAACTTTGAATTTCCAGAGTATAGTCGGTTTACCACAAAGTTTGGCAATGATATTAACTTTTTGGAATATTATGGGATGATAAAAGCCATTAAAAATATAAAGAAAGTCTCCATCTAAAGGATGAACTTAGCCCAAATACAACCGAAGCAAAGTCGTACTCAATCTTGCAATCTGAAAGGAAAGGAACAAAAGCAATCCGAAACATACTCCGTACATTTTATAAAACTAAAAAGGAAGCAATAAGGAAGGAAGTCCTTTGGGACTGCACTTACACCGAGACCTTTTGGAAGTACGTTTTAGAATGGATCACAAAGAATACACCTCATGTACTTTCTCTCAATATTACGGAGCAACTGGCTATTTTGGGCGTAAAAGAAGACGTAACAACGGACAAGGTACTTCACCTGTTAATGCTGATGGCAAAGTACTACATCTTGAGATGCAGATGTTTAAAAAAGATACCAAACTTTACTTGTTTTTGAAAAGAAGTTAGCAAAGAGCAGCTATAGAGAAACACCCCTGGGCGTTGGAGGGAGACCTAACTGCGTATATTTCACTATGTGTGTGTGTGTGTGTGTGTGTGTGTGTGTGTGTGTGTGTGTGTGTGTGTGTGTGTGTGTGTGTATGTGTGTGTGTGTGTGTCCGCGCGCGCGTGCGCGGGTGTCTTTGCGTGTGTATGTGTGTGTGTGTGTCTGTGCGTGTGTGTGTGTGTGTGTGTGTGTGTGTGTGTGTGTGTGTGTGTGTGTGTGTGTGTGAGAGAGAGAGAGAGAGAGAGAGAGAGAGAGAGAGAGAGAGAGAGAGAGAGAGAGAGAGAGAGAGAGAGAGAGAGATTAATATAAACATTTATATATACGGAGTTTAATACATGATTGCTAATTGCAATGTTTGTGTGCATATTGTGCAGTTTGGGAGTGTAATTAAATTAAAAAACATTTAAAACAAAAATGGTGCTTAACGTCCACAGAAACCATAAGGCTTATCATTAGGGACGGGGAGAAGGGGGGAAGGAAATATATAGGTGGGGGAAGACATATTATATAGCTATCCCTACACTGTCACCACCAGAATGACTTCTGCACTAAGATGGGCAGCGATGAGAGCCATTTTAACGTTTCATTAATTTTGAGAGACAGTGCAAGACACAAGACAGTGACCACAACTTTTGAACAGAAATGAGAGCCGAAGCAGATTCGAACCGAGGTCTCTCTGCTTACCAGCCTAATGCCTTACAACTTGGCCAAACCGGCTCACGCGTTGTGTATTCCGGGCCATGACCTTTTAACTTTTTGTCTTTCTTTTTTGATTGGGCGATTTATGGCCCTAACATACGAAGTGTCAAAACTTGCGCCGCGTTGGCTGGCCCTCTGAAGATGTTTACTTTATCTTCATTTTAATAGTTGAATATGGATTAGAGCATTGGGGTGGTCACTGTGAGAAGCGTTATTTCTAGTGAGTAAACGTTAAGTCCACGGAAGCCATAAGGCTTATTAGGGACGGGGAGAAGGAGGGGAAGGGGGGGATGGGGTATGGAGGTGGGGGAGAGGGAGGGAGATAATATACCCATCGCTACACTGTCACCACCAGAATGATTCCTGCGTTAAGTTGGGCGGCGATGAGAGCCATTTTAATGCTTCAGTAGGAAGTGATAGACAAAGTTACAGGACAGTGTCCACAAACCACAACCTTTTTGAAGAGAAAAGAGAGCCGAAGCGGTATCGAACCAAGGTCCTTCCGCTTACCAACCTCTACGCCTTACCGCTAGGCCACACCGGCTCACTCGCGTTATTTCTTTGTTCGTTCGTTCTGTTTTTGCTTAATGTCCTCAGATGCTAAAAGCATATTAGGGACAATCTATAAAGTAAGCTTGTTTTGGATATATCATAGTTAAAACCATGGGGGAGACGGGGGGATGGGGAGCGAAGTAAGCTTGGTCCACTTGCGGATCAATATTTGAATCGGGACATGAGGTCGCTGGAACAAAGGGGGAATGAGGGGTGAGGGGAGGGATGAGATGGGTCCATCTGCGGATCAATACTAGGGTCAGGGTGCTGGGTCGTCTTGGCTGTACTGGGGCGTTCACTCGTAGAACTGAGCAGCACCCTAGGGGTCCGGTTATTTCTGCTTTTGATCTGGCTTTTGTATGGCCAAGTCTTGGGCACGCAGACTTTCACTCTGCCTAGCTTGTAAGCCCTTTCCGGGTCTTTGTGAGTGTACCCGAACGGGAGTGATGCGCGTCAGTAGTGGCAACTAGGTCATGCACAACGTCTTTGTTTCTGTTCACTGACCGAGCAGCCAGCTGCAGCCAGAGTAGCAGCAGCAGCTTAGATTCTTGATACACCGCCCGCGTCAGTAAGATCCTTGACCTTCTTCACGGAGATGCTCTGCTAGTCACTAACAGTGACGTGCTGTAGCCTGTTTATACACGTGTTGAGAAGAAAGGGAGAGGGCTAATAGGTTGTGAGCCGGTTTGGCCTAGCGGTAAGGCGCTAGGTTGGTAAGCAGAGGGACCTCGGTTCGAATCCGCTTCGGCTCTCCTTTCTCTTTAAAAGTTGTGGTCTGTGGACACTGTCTTGTGACTTTGTCCCTCACATTTAATAAAACATTAAAAGGCTCTCATCGCTGCCCATCTTAATGCAGGAGTCATTCCGGTGGTGACAGTGTAGCGATAGGTATATAATCTCCCTCTCCCCCCGCCCCCCCTCCATATAAAGTTGTGGTCTGTGGACAGTCTTGTGACTTTGTCCCTCACCTTTAATGAAACATTAAAATCGATAATCGGCTCTAGTCTGTCTGTTCTACTCCACATCAATCTGCTCCCTCTCCCCTCCTCCTCCCCCCCCCCCCCCAGCTGACTTTCGTCAGTGTTCAAGTCCCCGTCATGAACCCAAGTTTGTGTACACAAAAATTGCATAAGAACAGAATGGCTTACATCCCCCACATTTCGTTTGTCGAACGTAAACTGATCCGTTTGACCTGATTCGAAGTCATTTTGTGGAGTATTCAGATGGATGTCTCTGATGGAGCACACGTTACCGTAAAAAAGCAGGAAAATGTTATCGTCTGTTGACGCCCCTTGCTTAGTTCCGGTGTGCACAGTTGCTACGTATGACTCTGGAGAAGAAGAAGAAGAAGAAAAAAGAAAAAAATCCCTGTTATATAATTATAAAAGCGATCAACAGCAAAATCAACTCAAGTCAATATACTTTAATCATCCCTCACAGGGAAATTCAGATAACTACCAAGTTTTTTTTTGTTTTTGTTTTTTAAAGGCATGTAGAAAGCACATCAAAGCAACGTGAAAAGCATTTAAACTGATAACAATAAACAGACATACTGGATTAAAAAGAAAGTCAAAAGAGAAAATCCATAATACAAATTATCATACCACCTCCCCAGACACCCACACACACCCTGACCCACACTCCGCACCCACCCTACATACACTACCATCAACAACCAGACAATGGCACATCGCCGGATCTGTATACATACCACTCAATCCTAATCAGACACCTTCCCTGCTAAAACCATACAGAATGGTTGATCTATATAGACTGATTCATAAAGGGAAATCGAATCGAAGAAGCATCGATCGACAAAAAAGAAGAAGAAGAAAAAAAGCAGCAATTTTCATTCGATTCGTCAAGATGATGATGATTAATGCTTTTACGTAGCGCTATTCTCCGCTATCGAGCAGACTCACTGCGCTCGCGTGTGATCCTACATGAGTGACTATATAGCTTTTTAAAACGCGCTTTTCAATATCCACATGAAACTGCTGCCGTCTCGGCGCAAGTTCTGTGTACACCATACAACCATGCCACTTCATGCAAAGCCACATACGTTAGTTGTATGCGTGTCTAGCTGTAACCTGCAGCCTGCACTTCTGGCAGAATGATCGGGATCTTTTACGTGCTGCTGCGGTAACACGGGGGTGGAACGGATATCGAAATAAGAGTCAGCACAGAAAGTTTACCCGGAGAAGAAAAATAATGCCCATTATGATGATGATGATAAGTATTATTAGTATTATGATGATGGTGATGATGATGATAATGATGATGATTCTTCTTCCGTAAAGTGACCTGCACAACCCCCAACAGTGAAGATTATGTCACTGTTATGGGCTGGGCAGTAGTAACACACACACACACACACACACACACACACACACACACACACACACACACACACACACACACACACACACACACACACACACACACACACACACACACGCACTTAACATTGAATTTTGATTGTCCCGTCAGCTTTTCACGTTTGACTGGACTAATCCGGCTACGTATACCGTAGGGCTCACCGAAAGCGAACCCCGACCGGCACAGCTCTAGCCCTCATCAACCCCTTACTGATCTGAGCCAGATTGCACAAAGAGCAAATACAGTTAGAAGCTGATAATTCCTACCCCCCACCCCCGTCCCCGTCCCTAATAAGCCTTATGGTTTCTGTGGACGTTAAGCACCATAATTACTTACTTACTTGCACTTGGTCGCTATTAGCTAAAGAGTCCATACCTCAGGCTCTCCTAATATAGTTCCCGGTGGCTCATAGGATATAGTTGTCTCATAAGTCATATACCCATCGAATTTTACGACTTTTACAGGCCCTCCGGGATGCGGCTGTCCTTCAATATGCACGAGTCGTCAATAAGCTAAAAAAAAAATAGCTAATCGTTCGTTTTTTGTTTGTTTGTTTTTTAGATGGAAAAAGCCCCTTGTCTTACCAAAAATGCAAGCAAGTGACGTAGAAAACCGGAAACCGAGCAAACACTGCATGCATAGCCTGCACTAAAATTCTGATAGGAAGACATATATATGTACACTTCCACTGGACCAGTTTCCATTGTGCAGCATGTATTTTGAGAATGGTAAAAACAGGACATCGCATCCCTTTCACTGATCAGTCTGGCCAGGTTATCTACGTGATCCTGGTTACACCCACTGAGCGGCACTACCTGAAGCAAATCTGTCACTTTTTGTTTTCACGGTGAATCTGTAAGAGAAAGAAAGCAGGACATGAGAGGTTTTTGTTTGTACTGGCAGTGGAAGTGTGCACAAGAACAGTTCGTAGCTGGATCTTGACGTCCTGTAAACCGCTTAGCGTCATCCCAGCACGGAAAGTGGGGAAGAAGAGAATACACTATTCTGTGATGATTATGATTACGCCACCTCTTCCTGTTTAATAACTATTCACTACTAGCTGTGTTTGTAAAATTATATATGCTAGTGTTGCCATTCTTAATGGAGTGAATGTGGTAAAAATAAATAAAAATGTATGTATAAACAATTTACAGATATCACCATATCTTTCCGCCGTTTATCCCGCATGATCCCTAGCCAAAATCTAGGGCACAATGCGCCGTACGAAAAGATGCAGAAAAAAATCATCAAAGTCACCATCAGATTTCCAACTTTCCCCGGGCAGTGTTTCACATCACGAATAACTTCATTCGGGAGAGAAAATGTTTTGCCAAAAAAACAAAAAAACAAAAAACCCAAAACCCCACACAAAACAAACAGATGTAACCGAGTGTATTGTATACATGTTCCGGGCCATGACCCTATAACCTTTTCTTTCCGGTCCTTTTCCTTTTAGATTGGGTGGGTTTTTTATGGCCCAATTATCTAAGGTGTTAAAAGTTGTGTGCTGGGCCGGCGCGTCAGTGGTGGCAATTGGGTCTTTGTCTCTATTCACTGACCGAGCAGACAGGCGCAGCCGTATCAGCAGTTTAGATTCTTGCTGCGCTACCCGCTTCCTGTAAGACGCTTGACGTTGTTCACACCCGGATATGCTCTGCTAGTCAGTAACAGTAACATGCTGTAACGCTTTGAGTAACTTGACAAGGCTGGAGCCGGTCAGTTTATGACTGACTTCCTCCCGCTCCCGGCATGGTCCCAAGTGCCACCCGTGTCACTATCCATCTCGTTGTGTGCTGAAGTGGAACTGCTGTAACGATTATCTCACTTCCTGTTTTAGTTAAGAATGAGCTTGGTAATCCGCATTCTTCACTGTTACTTTATTGTATACTATTATACTGAGAGTTCATCAGTTAATTGACTGGCCGTCTCGTGTATACTCACCGTGACTCTGTGAGATACGGGTTTTAAGTGTAAGTCAAGCACACAATTTATTTGCTTGATTATTAATCATTTTGTTATGTATTATAGTAACCCACAGGTAAACTACATGGTTACTGTATTTATTAGATTAGTAATTGCTGTTTTTTAGACTTTACATTTGCTTTCATGTTCTAAATGTTTTGTTTGCTTGTGTCTTTTCCAATACAGACACTGTTTCCTGGTTGGTTGGTGTACAAATAAAAGTTATGTTATAGCAACCTCTGACTTGTGACTCTTCATCCATGTTTCCAACCTGCTTCCCTCAACTCCCCATACCCACCCCCCTACACAAAAACAAAACAAAAGAAAACAACAACAAAACCCACAATGTCAACTGAACGAGACAGGTCGGATCAAACTTGACCAATGCGCTTCCCCGTCAACTTCATGTTAAAAAAGATGCAGTCAATCGCCAAGGCAGACACACCAAACGTGATGTCTTCTGGATATTGTTTAGTTTGGTAAGCATATGTCATGTGATCAGGTTCTAGAAAGCATCAATCCATGAAAGTACCTCAAAGCCAAATTTACCTTTGGAACACTTCTCTAAACTCAGCTACTGAAAGTCTCTCAGGCTTGTCCTTTCTCTGAGGTCACGTTCTATTAGCGCCCCCGCCCCCATCCGACACTGTGTGTCAGTAACTCTTGTATTTGCACCACAACGTTCTCAAACCAACTCAGAAACATGATATCAAAAAAGCTTACCCATGTTTGAAAAGCATGCTCTCCGGAAACGATGGCGACCTACTCTGCTTGCACAGAACAGAAAACAGACGCAGTGGTAACCACCTTGGCTTTAAACACTCGTGCGGCACACGGATTAACACCCACACCCACCCACACAATCATTTCAAACAAAAAGATCGAACGAAATGCATAGACAAAAGACAGAAAAAATGTGATATACTGTAAACCTCGCAATACCCACGCACAGCTGCACGCGATTAGGAGAGAGAGAGAGAGAGAGAGAGAGAGAGAGAGAGAGAGAGAGAGAGAGAGAGAGAGAGAGAGAGAGAGAGAGAGAGAGAGAGAGAGAGAGAGAGAGAGAGAGAGATGCAAGTAACCACTTTGCTTTTGAGCGTACTTTGATCAGTATTAGCATTTCACTTGCTAATAGCCGACAAACATATTTTCAGACAAGTTCTTTACGACATATATAATGCAAAATCGAAGGCACAATTTGAACAGGATAACAAATTATGTATAACGCACTAATAGTGCGAATAGGTTACAAATCAGCATGTCTTTATCACAGTTTCTGTTTTTAAAGTGGTTTAGATAGCTTTATGAATTCCCGGACAGTTAGGAATATGTTTATTTTCTGGAAGTCACAGGTCTGTTTCCGTACAGTAGTTGTTCTTGCATTCCAAAAGAATGATAAGGAACCATATCGGTCTGTGCAAAAGGAACTGAAAGCGGAAATTCGGAAAGAAAAGGAACAGCATAAAAAAGAAGGTATTGAAAGTAATTTCACGTATAATAATATGAGAAGGGTGTGGAGTGGTATGAAGCTGATGAGTAGATATATGTAAACGGTAACACACAGAAAATTGCCTCAGTGAACACTGCCGGCGAAGTCAATGAACCGAATAAATTCTTCAATCGTTTTGACTTATGATTTTTCTCTTAAGGCAGATTCATGATTTTTTATTGATTTTTTAAATAGAGCGCATGCTGGGAGGATGACTTTGAAAGGCTCAATACATGCGAGGACAGGACTTGCTGACTAACTTCACTGACAGCATTAGAACAATGCGAATACGATTGTCCAGGACGGTCCGGTCACACAAGTGGTGCGTGCTTTCCTCTTCTTTTCCTTCCCTGCACACCGCCTTCCCACCACGTGACCAGCGCGGTCACAAGGGAAATAAGAGAGAGAGAGAGAGAGAGGGTCCCGTCCCTAATAGGCCAACTCGCCTCTGTGGACGTAAAGCAACACTAAACCAAAGAGAGGGCGTCAAGGCATAAGAGCTTAGTTTACCCTACCGTGGCCTGTCGGGGCGGGGATAGCTCAGTGGTTAGAGCGCCGAACTCGTGATTGAAAGGTCGCGGGTTCGAATCCCTGCTGGAACGGCGGGAGAATTTTCTTCTCCAGGGTCGACTTTCTGTGCTGACTCCTATTTCGGTATCCGTTCCACCCCCGTGTTACCACAGTAGCACGTAAAAAATCCCGGTCATTCTGCCAAAAGTGCAGGTGGCAGGTTACAGCTAAACACGCATGCACCTTACGTATTGAACCGTGCTTCGGCATTGGTCACAACTTGTCCCTAATATGTCAAATGACATCTGAGGACATTAAGCATCAACTCAACAACAACAACAACAACCGTGGCCTGTGAGCTCAGTGGTGTAGTGGACTGTGAGACTTCCCTTTTCGTTGCGCTCTGGTGCAGACCAACGTTGCGACTAGGAATCTCGGATCGAGACAAGCTGTTGGTATCGTACCTTTAACCTATTTTTCTTGACGAACGATTTTTGTATTGTGTTCTCGGGTGACTCTCGTTACCTGGAGAGCACCTTGCATTAATTAGAATCAATTTTGCAATTTTTGCGATCATATTCTAAATTTTCAGGAGGTTTACCCGCCTGTATCTGTGTGTGTGGTGTGTTTCTCCTTGTCTAGCGACCTAGTATCGTATTGTATTTTTGTGACTGTAACTTGTATACCCGTGTTGTAGTATCTGTGGCCGTTTTCCTTTTCCTTTGTCTAGCGACCTAGTATCGTGTGGTATTTTCGTGACTGTAAAGTGTTGTATACCCGTATTGTATTGATCTGTGGCTGTGACCGTGCCTACCCGGGCTGTGTATTTGTGGTTGTGAGCATAACTGCCGTGTGTGGTTGGAGACCCAGTGATATCGTGTGTTGAGTATTTGTGGCTGTGAGCATAACTGCCGTGTGTGGTTGGAGACCCAGTGATATCGTGTGTTGAGTATTGTGGCTGTGAGCATAACTGCCGTGTGTGGTTGGAGACCCAGTGATATCGTGTGTTGAGTGTGCCTTTCCGCTGTGGTGCGCGTCAGTGTTCATCGACGGTCCTCTCGCCTTCAAGCGCGTAGAGTCGTTCGGTGTTTTGGCGCGGTCGTCACGCCGGCTTAACCGCCGTGTGGAGTGAGCTCAGCAGCGTTATCCAGTAGTTGGTCCTGTGAGGCAATCTCGGTGTTCGTGTCTCACGACCTGATTGGCCGTAACTCCAGCTAGTGGGCTTCCTTTGTTCTTTGTGCTGTGTTGAAGTGTTCTTGTGGTGTAGAGAGTGTATTTTGTTGTGGTGTAGCTTCCATATTCACTTTTTGATCTCCCGTTCCCCCCTCGTCCATCAGTGCATGGTGCGTGCTGGTGTAGAGTGAGGTGGTGGTAGTGCGAATAGCCCTAGTGTGAAATTTCTACAAGTCTGTGCGACGTCTGCTGTGTGTGTGTGTGTGCAACGACGCGATGGAAGGAAGCAAGGGCCCTGGGCCCGACGCTTCTCGGAAAGATTCTGGCGACTGTGGTCCCGTGGGAAAGGCGATTCCAGTGAGGATTGAGGAAGGACCAGCTGGAAATGGTGTTCCACCGAGGTCTGGTCCCCTCACCCCCACCCCGTCCTCCCGAGGAAGTTCCCCAGAGTCGTCGGGGTCTGAGAACCGTCGGCCGCGCAGGCCTAAACGAAGATTGTCTAGCGACAGCAGCAACGAGGGAGACGTGACGCCAACGTCACAGACTCCCCTGAAAATGACCAAAGTTGGAGAGGGGGGCATGTCTGAGGAACCATCCTCCAGCCCTGTTCTATCCGACGGAGAGTCCCTGATCTCGGTGGTGACCGCGCCACCGAGCCTCGAAGCGTCGTGCGACGAGGGGTCGAGCTTGCTCCCCCTGGTCAACGGCCCGAAGAAACCGGACAACCGTCCCAAAGACGACCGTCCGCCCAAAACTGCGCCCAGCGCAAATGTTCCCCCCAAGGTGGGAAAAAAGAGTCACAAGGCTCCACCTTCCAACCAACCCAGCAAACCGGCAGCGAACCAGAGGTTCACAGCTGAGGGGGCCTCTCGTAGGCGCCTCTTCCAGCAAGGAACCCGGACGCCAGCGTTTGTAGAACACCCCGTGGTGTTGCACGACCTCGGCGGGGGTGCCGCACGGTTCGACAAGCTCGGACCGTGGCACCGCAGCCAGCTCCTCGCCAACGCCGTGGGAGCCATCAGGTCCGTGAGGCCCCTTCCTTCGGGAAAGTGGCTGATCGGATGTAGTAGCGAGGCCCAGCAAAGTAAGCTGGCCCGTCTGGAGACCTTGCCTGGCGGGGTCCCCATCGGAGCGCGCGTGCCGCGACCCGTTGTGGACGGGGTGGTCGGTCCCATCCCCAAGGGAGGGAACGAGCTCCAACTCGTCCGACAGGACCTGGAGGCGGGAGGGCACCGCGTCGCTGCAGTGACACGCCTGAATAACAAGCATAATGAGCCGTCCCTGGCGGTTCGCATCTCACTGGAGGCCACAGAGCTTCCCACCGAAGTCTGGCTCGGGTCGACACCGTACAACGTGCAGGCCTACGCCGCACCGGTACGTAGGTGTACCAAGTGCCAGTCACTCGGTCACACGAAACAACAGTGCCGTGCGAGACAGGGCCGCTGTTCCAAATGTGGGAAAAATTCACACACCCACGATAAATGTGACGCAGCGACCATGTCCTGCGTAAACTGCAACGGTCGCCACTCGGCGGCCTACAAAGGCTGCCCGGAGGTGTTGATCCGGCAGCGAGCCAACACCCTACGAAGTAGGACCTACCTCCCCTACACCGTCGCCATGCAACGCGCCCGGGAAGAGCTGAAGCCTCGGGTCCAGGAGTCGGATCAGCCGGCCGCCAAGCCGGTGGACGACTGCTGGTCCCGTGACAGGGTCGAAACCACCGTGCCCCTCACCGTTGGTGCTGGTCCCCCGCGAACCTACGCTGGCGTAGCGACGGGGCGGACCGCCCGAGCGGGAGGTGGTGCTGGTGGTGGTGGGCCCGGTTTCGTCACCCGAGCGTCGGCGAGGAAGGGTCAGCAGCAGCAGTCTGTCGGCCAACGCTCCACAACAGGTAAGAAGGGTGGCGCGATGGGTGGTTCCGAGTTCGGACCTGGTGCCGCCCGCGCGAGGACCAAGGGCGTGACCTCCAGTGCGGTGACAGAACTGCTGTCCCGCATCTCGGAGGTCTCCAGTGTCTGGGGGGACGGGCCCGTGAGTCCGCTTGCAGAGGAACCAACCGTCTCGGCCGCCCCTCCTATCTCTACAAAGAGTCGTGGTGCGACCCCTGGCACTGAAGCCGAGGCCCCCAGCAAGCAACAACCGAAAGGTTCTACCCGAAGGAAGAAGGGAAGTAGGGCGGTGATGGAAAAAACCGCCCTGCAATACCAACTGCTCCTAGAGCAGCAAAAGAACAGGAGGCTGATGGAAGAACTCAGCAACAGTCGCCAGAAAGTTGACCTGGGAACTGAGCTGGATCAGCTATACACCAAGTCTAAGGTAGACTTACACGAGAAGCTAGATGAGACCCTGTCCCTGGACGGTTTCCTCTGGAAGCTCATGCTGAGTCTGCTGGAGACCAGACAATCAGGAGACTGTGCACCTTTGCTGAGCATCCTGACGGCCGTTTTTAACAAGATCACTGGCCAGAAGCGGCAGACACCCTCCATGTCCCGCCCTCTCGACCTGATGTTGGTGTTGGCGGGGGTGCTAGAGGCCCCGGCCGGTGATAAGTTGTCTCCCGTTATCTGTTAGCGGACCGACTTTCAACTAACGTAAGTTGTGATTTAACCCTCTGTCTAATCCGTCAAGTATAAGGGATTAAGAGTGGTACAATGGAACTGCCGTTCCATTACAACTACGCTGGATTATATCGTCCAATACATTTCCACAAATAACTTTGATCTTCTTAGTCTACAGTCCCTGAACTGCCAGCCTCAGAAGCTGCCCCACCTGGAGGGATACCATCACCCGCCGGTGTGTGGACCGACGTCTCCGGACGGAAGGGTGATGGTCTGTATCTACGTTAGATTACATATGAATTTTTCCATTGTAGCGGACACGGCGGGCCCTGCCAACGGCTATACCTGTGCGGTACGAGTGCGAGTTAAAGGAAACCCCGATGTCACCATAGTCAACTGCTACACCCCGACCCCCTGCACTAGCTTTGAGTGGCTATCGGGACTGGGCGGGAAAGGCGGTTGTGTGGTGATGGGGGATTTTAATGTACGTGACAGATGCTGGGAGCGGGGCTGGGAGAGTTCCTCTCCGGCCCTAACTTCACAGATCAACGACAGTTGTTTCGTTATCCTTAACGACGGATCCTCGGATCGCTCGGATCAGAGGCCGTCGGCTATTGACTTAACCTTCGCTTCAGCGGACCTGGCTGGTGGAGTGGGGTGGGAGGTTGGGGTGGATACCCTCTCCTCCGATCACCTTCCCATCACCATCAGCATGACCCATGCGGCTGACATAGGGAGTTCCGCGCCAGTAACCAGGTTCAGGTACGAATCGGCTGACTGGGACCTGTTCCGGGCCGAACTGAGATCCGTCGACATAGACGTTGACCAGCCGGACCTGGAGAACGTTAACAGCCGGATAGTCTCTTCGCTTCTGGAAGCGGCCAGGGTTGCCATACCCACCACCAGCGGTGGCACGGCACGACCGGGAAGCAACCCCTGGTGGAACGCAGACTGCGAAGAGGCCGTCCGAACCAAACGAAAACTTTACAAAATCTACTGGAGAAACCAGACTGCTGAAACACACGCAGAAATGAAACTAGCCAACAGGAATTGTAATAAGGTTACAGCCCAGGCCAAGAGAGACTACTGGTTAGCTTTTTCGGACTCTGTCTCAGCCGGTAAAACAGACCTTGGCTCTGTTTGGAAAAAAATCAAAAAGATGAAACAACAGTACGTTGCCCCCAACTTTGACCTGCACAAGGACAATCGGGTCTACACCACTGACCAGGCCAAGGCGGACGCCTTCGCGGAAGCCTTCGCCGAGGCCAGCAACACTGAAAACCTCCCCGCCGACAGGCGTCAGTTTCGACGCGAAAGGGAGGCAGTCTACTCCGATCCGGCGGCGGACGACAGCTTACCGGTCAACTCCCCTTTGACCTGCACTGAGCTGAAACGGGCGCTAGCCTCGATCAAGAAAGTGAAAGTTTCCACTGGGCTGGACATCGTCTCGTACCAGATGCTGAGGGAGGTGCCTGAGTCTTTTCTTAAGACTCTACTCGGCTTCTTCCAGAGGTGCTGGGACGGGGGTACGATTCCTGCTGAGTGGAAACACGCCGTCGTAGTACCCATCCATAAGATAGGGAAAGCAAGGAAGGAGATCGCCAGCTACCGGCCCATCTCCCTCACGTCGCACTTGGGGAAAGTGTACGAGAGGGTGATCAAGCGCCGACTGGAGTACTTCTGTGAAACCAAGAAAGTGTTTCCTGCGTGCCAGGCCGGCTTCCGACGGGGGCGGGGTGTCACCGACCACCTGGTGAAGTTGGGGGAGCACGTCGGGAGAGCGATGGGGAAGAGAAAGGTTCTCCTGTCGTGCTTCTTTGACATCTCCCGCGCCTACGACCAGGTCTGGCACGCACGACTGTTACAGAAGCTTCAGAAGATAGGCCTCTCTGGCAAGATTTATAACTATATTAAAACGTTTTTAACGGGTCGTTCGTTGCAGGTCAGATGGAAGGGGGCCATGTCCGCTGCTAAGCAGATAGATATGGGAGTGCCGCAGGGATCTGTCATCGCACCACTACTGTTTAATATCATGGTCCATGATGTGGAAAGCTGTGTGCAGGGGAAGGTAGTGCTAACCATGTACGCCGACGACCTGGCCATATGGCTAGACACCCACGTCAGAAGACCCCACAAAGAGAACAACAGGAACATGGCAATCAGCATGAAAACCTTTCAGGAAGCTGTGGACGGGGTAATCCGGTTCATGCAAGTGAACGGTTTTACCCTATCCACCCAGAAAACAGTCTTCCTACCCTTCCATATCTGCTCACGACGCATCCAAGATATATCGATAAAGGTGAACAATGAACATGTTTTTCCGACAGACCAAGTCAAGTACTTAGGGGTCGTCTTTCAACGTATGGGGCGTACCAACCGCCACGTGGATCACAACGCCCGCAACGCCTCCCGCGCCTTGAATGTAATCAAGGTGCTCAGCACACAGCCCTGGGCGAACCCACCTAAGGTGCTTGTGTCGCTGGTGAGGAGCTTGGTACGCTCACGACTGGTCTACGGCCTGGAGGCCATGCCCAGCATCACCGAGACAGGCTTGAAGCGTCTGACCGCTATTGAGGTCCGGGCTCTGCGACTGGCCCTCGGGCTACCGCAGTCCGCGCCTCACAGCCTGGTGTACCGGGATGCCGGGCTGCTACCACTGAGAGACCAGATCCAACTCATGACTGCTAAGTACGTGTTCCGCAGCCAAACCGTAGATAACTCCACTGTCGAAGAGGTGAGTGGGTCCTTCCGAGGCCCCACCCGTGTCTCCTACTGCTCCTCCATCTGCGACCTGGTCGCCGACTTGGTGGAAGGAGCGGGATTGGACGGTGCCTCGGCGGCAGATAGACCCCTTCATCCCTACCCCCCCTGGTTGATGGAAAGGGCGGTGGTGGAGGTGGAGGTGGCGGGACTAACGAGGGACCAGAGCCCCTCTCTCCAAGCCTGCATAACTAACGAATTACTTGAAAATAACTATTCACAATTTCTTCAAATTTTTACAGACGGCTCAGTGCTCGAGGACGGCTCCGCTGGAGCCGCCTTTGCCATTCCTGAGTTCCACAGCCTAAGGAAGTCCTTCTCCTTACCACCTGTATCAATCTTCACTGCTGAGCTGACAGCCATTCTGATGGCGCTCCAGCACATCAGTGAAGTACGTACACCACCATGTGCAGTAGTAATCTGTAGTGATTCCAGGTCTGCGCTCTCCTCCATCCGTTCCGATTCCACCAGCGCTCGAGAGGATCTCGTGCTGGAAATCGGGGCGGTAGTGCACCAACTGATCACCCGCGGAACGGAGGTCCGTTTCCAGTGGGTGCCAGCACATGTCTGCCTCTCGGGCAACGAGATGGCGGACAGGGCAGCCAAGAGGGGAGCCAGGCGACTGGAATCCCAAACCCTACAACTGAAACTCGGATTAGCCGACATCTACTCCAAACTGTCCCGACGGGTGTGGAGGAAACGGGAAGAAGACTTTCGAGCCCAGGCCACGGCCAAAGAGTGGCTCGATCCCTCCCCTCCTAGCAGGGACGGAGTCTTCTTCCCCGGAGTACCCACATACCTCGCCCGAATCATGTACCGGCTACGCATGGACTGCTGGCGGACCATGTTTGTGCCTAAGTCTTGCTTATGCGGAGGAGTGATATCCTTCCACCATGTCTTATTCAACTGCAGAGAGAGCTCGGCTCACTTCGCGCCAGTCACCAGTAGTTTAACCAGTCTGGGACTCCCACTGTGCGTCCGAAGCCTGGCGCTGCGGCACCGGCAGAGCTGGAGCCTGCTTCGTGCCGCAGCCAAACTCGTCTACAGCTGCCCGGTGGCAGCCTACCTGTGAAAGTGCGGGACGCCCTAGGACGTCCCTGGCTCCCTCAAATACCCGGGTTGACTCCCGGGGAGGGAGGGAGCCCCCAGCTACACAATGCACAACTATACTATGTTTTTAACCTGTCTCTACCCAAGTGTGTCGGCGCTGAACCACGCCCCCCCCCCCCCCCCAACCGTACGGGCCTTTCCCGGACGTGAAGGGGGCGCTCGGATCGCCCGTCAACAAACCCCTCCCCCCCCCCCATCCCCACCCCACTCCCGACCGTTACCGGCTCGGAGTTGGGGCTTTTAACACTAACTTAACAATGACTTAACCTTTTCAATGAATTATGTATCCAAGAATGTATGACAGGACTGCAGGCCCCAGGTCTGCAGTTTGCATGTTTCTATTTCAGACAATGTTTTAACCGATCAAACTGTAAATATATACATTTTTAACCTGTTCGTAAAGCGAGCAGACTTGTAAATAATGTAAATATGTAACATATGTTTTTAACCTCATCCCCGAAAGTACTGCTAGACCCGAGTAAATACCTTCTAGACTCAAAGTAAGAAATTTTATGTAATAGTAATTCGTTCTACAGCCAACCGGATTATATTCAGTTTAGATGATTAAGAGCATCGTATATCTTGTCCCTAATATGTCATCTGACATCCGAGGACATTAAGAATAAAGAAGTAAGTAAGAGAGAGAGAGAGAGAGAGAGAGAGAGAGAGAGAGAGAGAGAGAGAGAGAGAGAGAGAGAGAGAGAGAGAGAGAGAGAGAGAGAGAGAGAGAGAGAGACGTTGACAGCAGGTATCTCACGATCTTTCTCGATACAAGCAGACTAAGCAATCGTCTCGTTTTTCCCGTGAGTACTGGTCAACAAGCACACATTTTTGTTTGCGGTTTCCCCCCAAACCAGACCAAGCAGCAGGAGTGAACTGCAAAGTACAACAAAACACTGACCCAACCGAACTCACGAGAAGACGCCAGTTGTACCCTGTTTACCAAATTTAGTGTGCACACTGGTTAGGCTGCGCCGGGACAATAACGGTCACCGGGGTCATTTTTCGTCCTATCGATTCTTTTTACTAGTAATAGTCGCACACCATGAATCACACTCAGTAATAACACACCCACATGCATTCTCTCTCTCTCTCTCTCTCTCTCTCTCTCTCTCTCTCTCTCTCTCTCTCTCTCTCTCTCTCTCTCTCTCTCTCACACACACACACACACACACACATACGCGGATACACATACACCTACACACACACACACCTACACACTTTTAATATACACTCATTGTACACACGCTATACAGTTGCGCGCTGCACGGAACAGCATCCACAGGCACAGGGAAAAGTCTGTACACGGTTTGGTATATATCCGCCACAGATGATGTCATGACGCGGTTATATGCTGGAGATGTGCGAGTGGAGGCTGGAGGCAACCTGAATCCCAATCATTATAATTAATCACAAACGTTAAATAAAAACACGGATTTCCCGTACAGCGGTAATCCTGTGTACGGAGACTCCATTCTTGACAAAAATGTAGCCGTTCCTAGTCCACCTGTTGTCAAGCTTGTCGTCGCGTTTCAGCTGTCTGGCCCTGGCTGCCACCTCGGCTCTCGTCAGGTCCTCGTTGATGTACAGCCTGTGTACTCCACTGGGAGTCGGGGAAGATCTTGGTGGCGTCCATCTTGTTCAGGCCACGCCTGGCCTTCATCATCGCCTCTTTGTACTTGTAGGAAGTAAACTTGACCAAGATAGGCAGGTCTCTGGTCTGCCTACTGGCACTCACCTTCCCCACTCGATGGCTTCTGTCGACGGCGTTGTCTGGGAGTGTGACACCAGCGGTTTTGGCGACCGTCTTGACAATGTCGTCTGTGCTCTCCGTGGAAGCCTCTGGCACAGGACTGATACGTAGACAATTCCTCCTGCTGTACTGCTCCAAGGAGTCGATTTGGTCCTTGAAGAAAAGGATCTCCCTGTCCTTTTCTGCTACCTTGTCCCTCTGCTACCTTATTTCCTTCCGCAGCTGGCTGGAGACCTGAGCAGCTACAGCCTTGGGGACCAGCTCGAGCACGTCTGGGTCGCGAAGGGCTGCCTTGAGATCGTCTTTGATGGGTCGGCCTCTGTTGCTTCCAGAAGTCATATCCGGCGGTGGATTGTCCAGTACAGTGTTAGACGGGAATTCCGGATCTGTAATGGTCAAGTCTGAGTCAGAAACTGACCAAGAAACTATTATCTTCGGCGCTACCGCACTGACGTTTCTCGTAGCCGTCGTCTGATAGAGGCGATTCTGCTGTGCGTTTGCCCTCTCTCGACATATGTGTAGTTTGCCCTCTCTGGACATGTGTGTAGTTTGCCCTCTCTGGACATATGTGTAGTTTGCCCTCTCTGGACATATGTGTAGTTTGCCCTCTCTGGACATATGTGTAGTTTGCCCTCTCTGGACATGTGTGTAGTTTGCCCTCTCTGGACATATGTGTAGTTTGCCCTCTCTGGACATGTGTGTAGTTTGCCCTCTCTCGACATATGTGTAGTTTGCCCTCTCTGGACATGTGTGTAGTTTGCCCTCTCAGCATATAATATAAAGATAGTTAGTTGTAAGATACAGCAAATGCTTACAAAACACATCAACACTGTAGAGTGGAGAAAAGAACACACCCCACCTGTGGTCAAAAAGGACATCTGTCACAAACCTGGCACAACGCAAGGCCATAGCTGGGACGGTCGCAGGTGAATGTCACTGCACGTAGAAAACTCCGTTGGTGTATCTGAACCGCAAAGTCCTTACAGAATGTCACGAGAAAAAGGCAGTTTTACTGCCAGAAACAAGGTACACATAGCGATTGGCAATAGACTCGCACAGGCATAGACTCGCACAAACCTTATACATCTCCCAGCACAAAATGCCGAACGTAAGACCAAATACTATGAACAGCTGCACACTGTTGGGTGAGCAAATACACGCACGTCAACCACCCGTCATTGTGACCACGTGACTCAGTCTTTGTTTCCTTCGTCTTCTTTCTTTTAACTGTTTCCTCCAGTCAGTATACATTTTCTCTCTTTTTGTGTGTATACTCAACCGATTACTGATGAAGAGTGTTAAAGTTTTCGACTCTCTCTGTTTCTCTCTGTCTCTGTCTCTCTCTGTCTCTGTCTGTCTGTCTGTCTGTCTGTCTGTCTGTCTCTCTCTCCAACTACTAAATTACACATGATATAATCAAGAAAGATATCACTGTCGTTTTAGGATCCGTAATATCGGAACAGGGAAAAGGTTTGGAACGGTTCTCTCCCCACCCCCCACGCCCGCAATCTTTTTTTCTTTTCTTTCTGGTTGCAGTACCCTATTTCCTATACTCGGGCTATTTTTGTCACCGTGGTACTTTGTTAGATACAATTATGTTGATGTCTTCCGACGCTCATTTTGTTTTCTTCAGACTCATCTCACATTATGTCACACAAGTATTTGTTTCCTTTGTATTCACATTTGTAGCTGATCATATTTAAATTGAAGACAAGACCCTGCAGCTCCATTACGATAATTATCATCAGAGAGAGAGAGAGAGAGAGAGAGAGAGAGAGAGAGAGAGAGAGAGAGAGAGAGAGAGAGAGAGAGAGAGTTGATCCATGTCAGTTTTGTCGTTTGCTTATAATTATATGTATATTTACCGCACTTCAAGGTACTTTCTTTGTTGTAAAACTTGGTGAATAAAGAGCTGAATACGGAACACGTGTCACAACAACCGGACTTACCGATGGTGATCCAATGAAGCTGAGAGGTTTCGGCCATTGATGTGTTGGAGTGCAATCACTTGTTTGTGATAAACACGCTTCGACAGAGTGCGATTGCCTGTCCGAATAACAATCAGAAATGTCCTGTCAGTGTGGAACTAAATACAGTTGCATAGTTGGGATATTTCAGCTTCACAACGAAATCTACATTAGAAAATTGTGTGTGTGTATGTGTGTGTGTGTGTGTGTGTGTGTGTGTGTGTGTGTGTGTGTGCGTGTGTGTGTGTGTGTGTGTGTGTGTGTGTGTGTGTGTGTGTGTGTGTGTGTGTGTGTGTGTGTGTGTGCATTTTTTGCATAGTTACACTTGAACCCTTGGCTACATTATGTGTTAGCTTTTTCTTTTTTTCTTACATACATTTTTATTGCTCATAACATTTCCATCTTGATATACATTATGACGTGTCTTATACTATGCTTGTTCAGCGCTTTGAGCCGCAGGGTAGGCGCTTTACAATTTTCATTATTATTAAAATCAACCCATTCTCATACGTTAAATAAACAATCGCCCTTTTCCTGCTACTGCACTGGACAAACAACATTTTTTTTTTTAATGTGTGCACTCGCGCGCGCACGCACGCACACACACACACACACACACACGCACACACACGTAATACATGTCAGGCTTCCTATCTTGACATCCGTCGAATCAGTTCTATCCGTCACTATCTCGCCCACGATGCTCTCAAAACTGTCATCTTTTGTTATGTCTCGTACTGATTACAGCAATTTACTTCTCGCTGGGTGCCCCACAAAATCTTATCAGTAAGCTTCATAAGTTCAAAATAATGCTGCCCTCCTCATTAGTCGTTCTGCAAGGTCTGACCACATATCTCCGATCCCACTGTCAAATCCCTCATTTAGTACAGATTTCTTCTTTTAACCTTTAAATCACTGAACAACCAAGCCCCTTCCCATCTCTCTGATCTCATCCAGCTCTATGTTCCGTCTCGCCAGCTCCGTTCGTCTGCCGATACTCGATTCCTTCGTCTTCCATCCGCTCACCTCAAGTCTTCTGGTCGATGCACCTTCTTCTATTCTATCAAGCACCTTTGCTCTGGAACAATGTACCCTGTTCTCTCCGACACTTTTCTTCCATAAAAGACACATATTTTCTCCTCCTGACTCTGAATGCTTTGCCTGTGAGCGTGTGTGTACATTGGTTTCGTGTGTGTGTGTGTGTGTGTGTGTGTGTGTGTGTGTGTGTGTGTGTGTGTGTGTGTGTGTGTGTGTGTGTGTGTGTGTGCGTGCGTGCGTAAAGCGCCTTACAAATACTCCTTTACATTACATTACAGAAAATGATAGCCACAAACCCCAGGGCATGTTTTGCCCCCTATACAAGGACGAGTTAGGCCACAAAAATGCCACTGGGGAATTGATATGAAACTGACATATAAGAAACAACTAAAGTGCGACCCCTCTCAACCCGAAAGAGAATGTTTACCTTGAATGATCATTGACCAGACTGGTGTTTGTTGCACGCTTATTGAACTTTCCAACTAAACTTGATCAGTTGTTTGTGTGGTCATTTCAGCCTGGCTTAATATCACATAGACTGCAAGACACTGCATAATTGACCTATGTTTCACACACCTGTTTTCAGACATCTACGAAATCCATAATAATACCAGTGAGACCACGCGGACACTGCTGTAAATGCAAGCACACGTGTTGGACACATACCGTGACACATTGTGCATTTATACTTGTAAGAATTCGCAAATATAAATATATAGTATTTGTTTCCATATTTGACTTTTGCACGCCTTGCAGTAACCGTCTAGGTTGACTGGGCGTAACTTTTTACTTTTGTTTTTATATCTTGATTTCTGCTTTCGCCAATGTTGCGTCTAGATTTACGTCAGCTTGATAAAACATCAGTATTTTTCGCTGAATAATATTCGGCTTAAGAGTTAAATAAAACAAGCAACCACTTGTTATGCCAAGTAAAGGTGTAGCCTGTCCATCTGACCTTTTTTAGTGTCCGTTCTTGACCAACTGATCTTCGCACAACACGGTATCTTCGCTATCAAACTGGTTCGCGGTTGGAACGTTCAGGGGACATCACTCCGCGCGGTCGCTTCAAGTGTTCCTTTAGTAAGGGTTATCAGTAAAGCAGTATATATTATTCCATGTCTGTGGACCTGGCACACACTATACACCATGTGGCATTCGCGCAAATATTCTGAAAGTCACGGGGACTGGGCGGAACTGAATGGGTGTAAAAACTCGATCTCAAATGAGCATGGCTACAAAGGCATGCCAGTCACCCGAGAACCGCTAGGTCTGTCTGTCTGTCCGACTGTCCATCCTTCTTTCTGTCTGTTTGTCTCTCTCTCTCTCTCCCCCTAACAGTTTTCTGTCACACTCAACGCTACGTAACTGCTACAATTGTTCGCTCGAAGGAGCTGAGTGTGTGACAAGATCTGGCTGTCAGAGGTAGGTTGTTCCATAGAAAGGCACCAGAGAAGACTTTTTTTCTGTCACTTACTGGTTTGCTTATTCTATGGATAAGTCCTTTTTATTTAAATATACGTATCTTGATACAATAACAATACACAACACATATACTAATAAAATATAACGCGTTCATAAAATTACGAGTTATAACTGGAACTATACCTTCGGACTAGGAAACAAACAACTACAACAACAATAACAAACATTTCTACACATATCATGATACAATAACATACACAACACATACACTAATGAAATGTAACACGTTCATACAATTACCACATTAACTGGAACTATATCTTAAACTGCCCTTCGGACAAGGAAGAACACAGACACACACACACACACACGCACGCACGCACGCAAACGCACACACACACAGTTTCAGTGGTTGGTGGTGAGAGAGAGAGAGAGGGGGGGGGGGGGCAGGCAGACAGACAGAGTCAGAGATAGAGAGAGTCATACTTTAAACACAAAAGATCAGCAAGTGATAATGTTTGTGTGTCATGCCTCTTGGTCTGAAGCAGCGGTTTAATATTTCTCTGTGATTGCCCTTTGCTTTAATGAGTGGATGAAAATGTTAACATTTGGTTTTCACTTTTGCAATTTTGATTTGAAAATGTGGAATTTTGCCATCAAAATAATTAGGTCAAAAACTCAGGTCAGTCTGTACATTTTGGTCAAGGCCAAACAGAATGAAAAGCATATTCAGTTCCACTTGTATGTCCCTACTGATCAGTGCACCGACCAGAAAGATTGGACAGCTGGACACTCCCAAAATAAGTGAAGTAATGTTTCTTCTTCATGGCTGAAAAAATCACACAATGGAATTTCTGTTAAGTGTCTCAAGTACAAATAACGCCCCCTTGGCAAAAGTCTGTGCAAAATCCTGAACTGAAACCATCTGAGCTGCGTATCTTTTGTTGTTAGAATCGGTTTGCAAAGTATTTTCCCCTCAGTTCAACTCAGCAAAAAGCTGATTCCATTTACACACACTTTTTGGCAATTGACTATAAATTATTCATTTAGAATTGAGTTCATTCCTCTTGAGCCCCGTTTCAAAATAACTGACTACGGTTTTGAGTCTGAATCAAGAGGGAGAGCAGCGTTCTCACTTCTAAATTTCTTTTTTTTCTAGTATGTCATTACTGACGAAACCAATCCGTCATAAGTGAGAAAATCCAATCCCACGTTTGGAAACCTTTCCTGAAAATCAGCAAAAGACAATATATTTCTCTCTTCATCCATGAAATGTTTTACCATTGTCACACAGTTTTCAGACACACGTCTACCATGAAAAGTTTTTCTGTCTCTCACAATATGAGAGTTATAGTGTGTATGCTCTGAGAAGACTATAATTATTTGTTTCTAACATGTCTCGCCTTGACTTAGGCGAAAAGCCTGTAGAGCTGTAACAGCTTGAGAGAACAGGAAAATAACCACAACAACCGAACACCTCACCGCCCAGCACGAAGCTGCTGAACAACAGCAGAGCAGCAAGAGTGGTCAGAGGAAACCCGAGTGTCATTGTTGGTCAGTGGACCGGAAGAATCGCCCTGTGCACAAGATGCTATCGAGACCACGTCTCCCTTTGTCTTCCGCACGTTTTGTGTGTTTGTCGTGGCGCTGACGCTCTATGTACTGCAAGCAGAGGGAAACGGATCCTGACTGTTTAAGCTCCGTCGTCTGATAACAACTGAAACAGTGTTTGTAATCAGTTGAATCGCGAGTTTATCAGACGTTGGTTTCTCACATTTATTTCTCATGGTGGGTATAATAACGGATGATAAAAATATGGGAGTGGGGTGGGGAGTTGAGGGGAAGCAGGTTGGAAGCATGGATGAAGAGTCACAAGTCAGAGGTTGCTATAACATAACTTTTATTTGTACACCAACCAACCAGGAAACAGTGTCTGTATTGGAAAAGGCACAAGCAAACAAAACATTTAGAACATGAAAGCAAATGTAAAGTCTAAACAACAGCAATTACTAATCTAATAAATACGGTAACCATGTAGTTTACGTGTGGGTTACTATAATACATGACAAAATGATTAATAATCAAGCACATAAATCGTGTGCTTGACTTACACTTAAAACCCGTGTCTCCCAGAGTCACGGTGAGTATACAAAGAGACGGCCAGTCAATTAACTGATGAACTGCCAGTATAATAAAGTATACAACAAAGTAACAGTGAAGAATGCGGATTACCAAGCTCATTCTTAACTAAACAGGAAAGAGTGAGATAATCGTTACAGCAGTTCCACTTCAGCACACAACGAGATGGATAGTGACACGGGTGGCATTTGGGACCATGCCGTAAGCGGGAGGAAGTCAGTCATAAACTGACCGGCTCCAGCCTCAAATTACTCAAAGCGTTACAGCATGTTACTGTTACTGACTAGCAGAGCATATCCGGCTGTTAACAACGTCAAGCGTCTTACTGACGCGGGTAGCGCATCAAGAATCTAAACTGCTGATCTGGCTGCGCCTGTCTGCTCGGTTAGTGAACAGAGACAAAGACCTAATTGCCCCCACTGACGCGCATCACCGGCCAGTTCGGGTACACGCACAAAGACCCGGAAAGGGTTTGCAAGCTAAGTAGAGTGAAAGTCTGCGCGCCCAAGACTCGGCCATACAAAAGCCGGATCAAGCAGAAATAACATGTCCCACAGTTTTTACAATCACTTCTATGTACTACACCATATTCAACTAGTAAACTGAACATTCCACAACTATGGAGTCAACATCTTCAAAGTGTTAGCCATGATATACCACCGATTTCATGTAGAAACATAGATCGGTAGGAAACTAAACATATAAGTTATGCCGCACAGAGATCTGCACGGCCACGCTGACAAAGTATCCATACTTTAGAGGGATAACTTTGCATCGGCAAAGCATCACTCAAACTGAACATCCAACAATGGCAGCATAACATATTAGTTACATAAGTTACATATCAGCTAACCAAGGTTAGCTGCATACATTTTGGAAACATCGGTCATCCTGTGGCATAAAAGCTTAAGATATGAACGCACAAACAAGGTACTCTGACGCCACAGCGGCTGCAACAAGGCGGCAATCTGACGCCGAAATTACCCACGTATTCAAGAACCAAAATCAAGGCACGTTGTGAACATGATAACATTATACATACATTATTTACATCAATAAGAAACAACAGAACAACAAGCCATAGAAAAATAACTACTTACAGGCTCTCCCCTGATGAAAACATGGCAGACACGATAAAGGCTTAGTTTACCCTACCGTGACCTATGCGTTCAGTGGTGCAGTGGTCAGTGAGGCTTCTCGTTTCGTCGCGCTCTGCCGCAGACCGTGTCGGATTGGGACTGCGGATCGAGACAAGCTCATGGTATCGTACATTTTACCTATTTTTTCTTAACGAACGATTTTTGTATTGTGTTCTCGGGTGGCTCTCGTTACCCTGAGAGCATCTTGCATTAATTAGAATCAATTTTGCAATTTTTGCGATTACTTTCTAACTTTGCAGGAGGTTCATCCGCCTGTATCTGTATTTGTGTTGTGTTCCTCGTTGTTTAAGAGAATTTGTATCGTAGTGTGTTCTGTTGCTGTGACTCCGTGTGTACCCGTGCTGTGTTTCTGAGGCTGTGACTGCGTGTGCAACTGTGCTGTGCCTTGTGGTTGTGTTTCTGCGTATATCTGCCGTGTGTGGCCGAGGCTCTTGTGAAACCGTGTGTTGAGTGTGCCTTCCCGCTGTGGTGTGCGTCAGTGTTCATCGACGGTCTTCTCGCTTTTAAGCTCATAGAGTCGTTCGGTGTTTTGGCGCGCTCGTCACGCCGGCTTAACCGTCGAGTGGAGTGAGCTCAATAGCGTTGACCAATAGCTGGCCTTGTGAGGCAATTCGGTGTTAGTGTCTCGTGAGCCGATTGGCTGTAACTCCAGAGTTCCCTTTGTTCGTGTTAGTTGTGTTCCTTTGTGCTGTAGCTGTGGTGTGCGACTCCGAAGCCTGTGTCTGAAGCGTGTATACAGTACGTCGTGTATTTGAGTGTGGCCGTTGTTCCTTCCCTCTAGATACCGTTGTTGTCTGTGGTGAGTAGTTATTGAGTGAGGGTGGTGTAGTGTTTGTGTTCGCTGGACATCAGTGTGTGAGTTTTTTTGTGTGTGTGTGTGTTCGCCGGACATCAGTGTGAGCGTTTCTGTGGTTGTTGGGGCGACAAGCTCTACCTTCTGGGTAGAGCCACTTTTCCAAGCAGCCCTCCTTCCGCTAGGGAATGAAGGAACACAAGAAGGACCCCCCCTCCAGGGAAGAACCGGGGAGCCAAGAGGTCTCGCTGGGGAGAGAGCAGGTAGAACCTGGCAGCAACCCCCCCCCAGAGCCCGACAGTGGCCCCAAAGGACCTAGAGTCTGATTTTATCACCCCTCGCAAGCGAGGAAAAAGACGGCTGTCGAGCGACAGCTCCAACTCGGAGGGAGAGAGTCTAGACTCTCGAACTCCGCTTAAAATGACCAGAGTGGGAGAGGATGTGATGGCCGACACGGCTACCACCCCTCCCGCCAGCCCAACCGATACCATCATACCGGCTGCCACCAGTGGCCATGACAACGTGGGGAAGAAAAGCCCCCAACCGGCCGACAAGCCGAAGACTGCGCCAACAGTGCAGAAAGTCAACCCTGCCCCCAAACTGAGGCAGGATTACCCCTCCAGAAAGGCTGGAAAACGGGAACAACAATTCCGAAGCCAGCCCGACGGCAACTCGCGCAGGAAGCAATTCCAGCCGAGTACCCGGGCACCGGCATTCGTGGACTTCCCGGTGGTGATCCACGACTTAGGCGGCGGATCGGCCAGGTTCGACAAGCTCGGACCATGGCACCGCAGCCAGCTTCTCAGCAACGCGGTGGGAGCAGTGCGCTCCATTAGGCCGCTTCCCTCCGGGAAGTGGCTCATTGGATGCGCCACTGAGGCCCAGCAGAGCAAGCTGGCACGCTTAGACAAGCTGCCCGGGGGGACCCCCATAGGAGCCCGGATTCCACGGCCCGTGGTCGAGGGAGTAGTAGGGCCCATCCCCATGGGTGGCGACGAGCTGAAACTCGTCAAACAAGATCTTGAAGCGGGAGGGCATCGAGTCGCGGGGGTCGTCAGACTCAACAACCGCAAGCAGGAGCCCTCTCTTGCCATCAAGATCTCGCTTGAAGCTACGAAGCTGCCCACTGAGGTATGGCTCGGTGCCACACCGTTCACGGTGCAGGCTTTTGCCGCACCTGTGTGACGGTGCACCAAGTGTCAGACCCTTGGGCACTCCAAACAGCAGTGCAGATCAAAACAGACCCGCTGCTCCAAGTGCGGAAAAGGTTCGCACTCTCACGCCCAGTGCGACGCGCAGGTTTTTTCCTGCGTGAACTGCAATGGCCGCCACTCGGCGGCCTACAAGGGCTGCCCCGAGATGCAGATTCGCCAAAGGACGAATCTGCTGCGGAGCCAGACTTACCTTCCCTACAACGTCGCCATGCAGAGGGCCCGCGACGAACTCAAACCAAAGGCTCCGCCCCCTGCACAGCCTGCCTCCGCCGCAGTGGACAACTGCTGGTCGCGAGACCGGACAGCACCGTCCTCGCTCTCTGCGGACACCGGGACTCCGGTGTCGTACGCGAGGGTAGCAGCGAGGGGAGGCACGGCCAACAGGGGGCCCAGCAGGAAGAACCCCATCAACCCACGCCCGGGGAAGAGCTCTCAGGCAGCGGCGGGAGTCCCAGACGGGAAACACCAGTCTGTGGCAAAAGGAGGCCACTCTCAGGAAGTGACCACCCTACTCGCCCGCATCGATCAGCTCACCCGCTGGGAGAGACCGATCATCAGTCCGCTGGAGTCCAACCCTCCGATGACCCTGGAGTCACCTGACGGAGTGGAGGACTCCCTAACGGCGGACGACACCAAGGGGGAAGACAGCCCCAAAACCAGCAAGAAAAGAAGGAGGAGGCGCAAGAAAAAGTCCACCAAAGGCGTGGAGAAACAGGCTTCCCTCCAGTACCAGCTGGTCCTAGAGCAGCAAAAGAACCAAGCTCTGGAGAAGAAAATCCGAGAGCAGATCACCAAAACCGACGGGCTCACGACGGAACTGACCAAGTTACTGAACAAGTCCAGCGTCGACCTACAGCAGGAGACACCGTCCTTCGACGGTTTCCTGTGGAAACTAATGCTCGGACTGATTCAGGCCAAGCTGAGTGGGGACTGCGCCCCCTTCCTGCGCATGATCACAGCCCTCTACAACGGTATGACGGGCCATGAGGAAGAAACTCCGGCGATGTCTCGTTCCCTCGACCTCTTGTTGGTCATGTCGGGGATGAGAGACTCGCTCGCAGACGGGAATTTGCCCGAGTCCATCGGCTGATGGATTCATAAGCGCAAACAACTGTGTTTTAACCCTGCCTTCTAACGTCACGTACAATAGATTCACGGTTTGTCAGTGGAATTGTCGTTCCATCAACACCAACCTTGATCAACTTGTACAACATGTGTCAAGACATCAGTTTGAAGTCGTGTGTTTGCAGTCCCTGGCCTGTCCCCCGGGTAACCTGCCCAGACTGGAAGGGTATTACTACCCGCCAGTCGTCGGTCCGGTCTCTCCGAGGGACAAGGTCATGGCCTGCATATACATCAGACACAACGTCCTCTTTAGCAACGAACCGATCATCACAGGTCCTCCCAACGGGTATACCTGCGGAGTGAGGGTTCGTGTTTAGGGGCAGTTGGATTTCATGATTGTGAACTGCTACACCCCCCAGCCATGCACCAGTTTCGACTGGCTGACTGAGCTGGGAGGCAAAGGCAGATGCCTGGTCACTGGAGACTTCAACGTCCGGGACAGCAACTGGGAGCGCGATTACGAGTCCTCTTCACCCACACTCACCGCCCAGATAGACAACAGTGACTTCATCGTGTTGAACGATGGATCTTTCACCCGCATACCTGACCGCTCGGATCAGAGGCCGTCGGCTATCGAACTGACCCTCGTGACTCCCGACACAGCCAGTGGTGCGGAGTGGGAAGTAGGTGCGGATTCTTTGTCGTCCGACCACCTGCCCATCACAGCCAGCTTCGTCTTCTCAGCAGAGAAGGAGACTCCTGCTACCACCAGCAAGTACAACTACGACCTGGCCAATTGGGACCTGTTCAGGAGTCTTCTGGGAACCGCAGAGATAAACGTAGGCGATGCTGACCTTGACGAAGTGAACCGACGAATAGTCTCCTCCATTCTGGAAGCCGCCAGGGAAGCTATACCGGTGACCGGTGGTGGGCTGTCACGGTCGAATAGCAACCCTTGGTGGAACAAAGAATGCGAGGAGGCTGTCAGACTCAAACGTGTAATGTATAGGCACTACTCCAAAGACCAGAACGCTGAGACTCACGAAAGAATGAAAGCAGCCAACAGAGACTGCAACAAGATCATAGCACAGGCCAAGAAGGATCACTGGATAGCCTTCGCGGATTCTATTTCGGCTGGGAAGGCGGACTTAGGATCTGTGTGGAAGAAGATCAGAAGAATGAAGCAACAGTGCGTTGTTCCTGATTCTGACCTGCAACACGGCAGCACAAAGTACACGACGGCCCAGAGCAAAGCGGACGCTCTCGCGAAAGCTTTCGCCGAGGCCAGTGACACCGACAGTCTCCCGGCGGACAGGCAACAATTCCGACGAGAGATGGAGGCTACCTTCACGCACCCGGTGCCAGATGACAGTCTGGCGGTTAACACCCCACTGACCTGCACCGAGCTAAGACGAGCCTTGGCTTCCATCAAGAAAGTCAAAGTCTCCACCGGTGTGGACACCGTCTCGTATCGGATGCTGAAAGAGGCCCCCGAGTCGTTTCTGAAGATCCTGCTGGATTTCTTCCAAAGATGCTGGGATGGGGGCACAATTCCCGCGGGGTGGAAACACGCCATTGTCGTCCCCATCCACAAACACGGCAAACCGAGGAAGGAGCTCGGCAGTTACAGACCCATCTCCCTGACATCCCACCTAGGGAAAGTGTACGAACGGGTGATCAAGAACAGACTAGAATACTACTGTGAATCCAAGAAAGTGTTCCCCGTGTGCCAGGCCGGTTTCCGACGGGGACGGGGTGTCACAGACCACCTGGTGAAACTGGGTGAGCACGTCGGGAGGGCAATAGGGAGGAGAAAGGTCCTACTGACGTGCTTCTTTGACATCTCCCGTGCCTACGACCAGGTCTGGCATGCCAAGCTGCTACAGAAACTCAACAAGATCGGAATTTCTGGCAACATGTACAACTTCATCAGATCCTTCCTGAGCGACAGATCGATGCAGGTCAGGTGGAAGGGAGCCACGTCGACCACCAAAGGAGTAAGTATGGGCGTTCCTCAGGGATCTGTGATCGCCCCCCTGTTGTTCAACATCATGGTCCACGACGTGGACTCGGCAGTGAAAGGAAAGGTAGTGCTGACCATGTACGCCGACGACCTGGCGATATGGACGGACACCCACATCAGACGTCTCCACACAAACAGCTCGTGGGTGAAACAAAGCATGAAACTGTTCCAGGAAGCTGTGGACGGGGTGGTCCACTTTATGCAAGTGAATGGATTCGCTCTCTCTTCCCAGAAAACTGTGTTCCTCCCATTCCACACCAACACCTCTCAGAACACGGAGGTGCACATCAGGGTGAACGGGCAGAGCATCTTTGCATCGAAAGAAGTCAAATACCTGGGTGTACACTTCACTCGCTGGGGGCGTACGAACCAGCAGGTCGTGCACAACGCGCGGAACGCCTCCCGAGCCCTCAACGTGATCAAGGTGCTATCTGCTCAGCCCTGGGCGAACACCCCCAAGATCCTAGTGAACGTGGTGCGGGCCCTGGTGCGCTCACGCCTGTCGTACGGACTGGAAGCCATGCCCCACCTCTCGAAAACGGGTCTAGCCCGTCTCACCGCCATAGAGGTGCGCGGTCTGCGACTGGCCCTCGGGCTGCCGCAGTCCGTGCCGCAGTGCCTGGTGTACAGAGAGGCCGGGCTCCTCCCGTTCCGCCGCCACATCCAGCTCGTCTGTAGCAAGTATGTTTTTAGATGCCAGACTATCGACAACTCCACCGTCGACGAGATAACTGCTACCTTCCGTAAGCCCTCCCGACTCCAGTCCTACTCCTCCATCTGTGACCTGGTCTGCGACCTGGTCCGGAGCGCGGGACTGGATGGTGTTGAAGTGGCGACGAGGCCGATGCATCCCTATCCACCTTGGCTCATGGAACGAGCGCACGTTGAGGTGGACATGGAAGGGCTAATGAAGGACCAGAATCCACTCGTTTTAGCAGTGACAGCTAGGCTATGCCTGGAAGAAAAGTACCAACACCACCTGAAGATCTTCACTGATGGTTCTGTGATGGAGGATGGTGCAGCTGGAGCTGCCTTTGTGATCCCAGAGTTCAACAACCTCACACACTCCTATTCACTGCCTACAGTGTCGGTCTTCACCGCTGAGCTGCTGGCTATCTCGATGGCCCTGCAACACATCAGCGCGATACCTGTCACTCCCTTCGCCATTGTTATCTGCAGCGACTCCAAGGCGGCGCTGGCAGCCATCAAGTCCGACTCTCAAAACGCACGGGAGGATCTCGTGCGTGAGATCGCGACAACTACCCATCAGCTGATCACCCGCGGTACGGAAGTTCGCTTTCAGTGGGTACCAGCGCACGTCTGCCTCTCTGGAAACGAGAAGGCGGATAGAGCAGCAAAAAGAGGAGCCAAGGGAGTTGACTCCTCGACTGTGACGATGAAAATCGGCCTGGCCGACGTATATGCGGAACTAACCAAGCAGGCGTGGAAGCAGTGGGAGAAGGAGTTCCACCCAATGGCCACGGCCAAGGAGTGGGACGACACCTCTCCCCCCTGCAGGGCAGGAGTCTTCTTCCCTGGAATTCCGACCTACCTAGCTCGCATCATGCATCGTCTACACGTGGGCGTCTGGAGATGCATGTGCGTACCGACGAAGTGTGAGTGTGGGATGAGCGTCTCGTTTCACCACGTGATGTTCTCCTGCACCTCATGTTCAGACCACTTCCAACCGTTGACTGGGAAACTACGCAGCGTGGGACTGCCCCTGTGTACAAAAAGCCTGGCAGTGTGCGACCAGCGTGAAGGATGGAGCCTCTTGCGGGCTGCAGCCAGACTGGTCTACACCTGTCCTCTGGCAGCCTACCTGTAGTAGCCTACCTGTAGTAGCGGGACCACCGGCTACGTTCAACTCTTTCCCGCAGCTCGGGTTAATCCCGGCGGTGGAGGAAGGGGTGAACGTCTCCGTGTCTCCCGCACCCAGTTGTAGTCTGCTGGACCTGATTACAGCGACCACCACAAGTGTATGCTTGCATACCCAAGCATTTTTAGCCGCCTGACTACAGGCCTCAAGTTTACTACAAGTGTATGTGAACTACCATGTGCGTCTTCGACGTTTTTAACTGTAAATACTGTGTGTGCCGATTGTATATATTACATGTTGTGCAGCCCGTCGACATAACCTTGCAAGTTTTTTATCTGCAGCCCAGTTTTTAACTGTAAATAGTGGAGGACGATTTTTAAACCGGACCCCTAGCGTGCTGCTCAGTTCTACGAGTGAACGCCCCAGTACAGCCAAGACGACCCAGCACCCTGACCCTAGTATTGATCCGCAGGTGGACCCATCTCATCCCTCCCCTCACCCCTCATTCCCCCTTTGTTCCAGCGACCTCATGTCCCGATCCAAATATTGATCCGCAAGTGGACCAAGCTTACTTCGCTCCCCATCCCCCCCGTCTCCCCCCATGGTTTTAACTATGATATATCCAAAACAAGCTTACTTTATAGATTGTCCCTAATATGCTTTTGGCATCTGAGGACATTAAGCAAAAACAGAACGAACGAACGAACGAACGAAGGGACACCCTAAGTAAGACTTGATCTGCACTGTCAATGACTCTGGGAGAAATTCCCTGGTCGCCCCGAGGAATTGTAGGTGAATCATTGTGCGTGTCATTTCGGTCATGTTACGTGTTGTTACAGTCTGCCAGTAGCAGACGATACTTTGTGACGTGATGAGTAAAGTGATTAAAGATAGTCGCACTGTAAACTACACCTCATGTCTGTTGCTTGATCGCCCTGATATAACTGTAACGGTTGACTGGGTGTAAAACACCAACTTGCTTACTGTTACTTGAATGGATGCAACTCTCTGCCTTGTCTATAATAATAATATTACATACATTTTCTGTAGCGCTATTCCCCGCTGAGCGAGCTCAACGCGCTTGTTCACATACATGTACATAATATATTACATTAACATTTACTAACATATCATATACAAACAATCTCATAATACATACTTAATAAATTACACTAATATAAAACAAAAACTTGTAAAATGGCACATAAAACAAAAACAAAAAACTGCTATAAAACACAGAGACGTTACAATAATTTAAAACAGGTACATAATTATAAAGCTGTGTTCTAAGTAATTAGTATTATTACTATGCTAAACACACACACACACACACACACACACACACACACACACACACACACACACACACACACACACACACACACACACACACACACACATACGCACCTCCCCCACCTCCCCCCTCTCCCTCTGCCCCTCTCTTTGTCTCGCATGCAGACATACTCTCTCTCTCCCCACCCACCATCTCTACCGCTCCCTGCATTCTCTCTCACTCTCACTCTCTTAACAACCGTGACAATTAAAACACTCAGGAAGCACATTCATGCGGGGGGTTAGTGTGGGGGATGGGGGGGGGGGGAGGTAGGAGGTGAAGGGGGGGAAGGCGGGGCTGAAGACTGCAGAGATCCTACTGGCAGAAAGCTGTCGTAAACAAGTGAGTTTTGAGTCTGGATTTAAACAGTGGAAGGGTAGAAGAATTTCTGAGGCCGGATGGCAGAGAGTTCCAGACAGAAGGTGCAAGAAAGCTGAAGGAACGCTCTCCGAACGTTTTGGTGTTGCGCTTTGGTACTTTCAGGAGCTTCTCACACGATGAGCGAAGGTTTCATGTTGGTTCATATGCACATAGAGTCTAAGAAAGATAACCTGGTAGAGAGCCGTCAAAAAAGCGGTAGACAAAAGTGGCTATCTTGTACTGTGGTCGGAATTTGATCGGTAGCCAGTGCAATTCTTGCAGGAGTGGTGTCACATGATCGTATCTGGACTTTCTAAGAACAAGTTTTGCAGCATTGTTCTGGACTCTCTGCAAGCGTGAAATCTGCTTCAAGGGTAATCCTGCAAGGATGGAATTGCAGTAGTCAAGCCTGGATGTTATGGCAGATGAAACGAGTTGGGCAGTTGCACTCTGAGTCAAGTATGGTCAGATTGAAGCTATTCTTCTAAGTTCTAGGTATGCAGTACAGCATACACTGCTGATGTGTTGCTGCATAGACAGTGTCTGATCGAGATGAACTCCTAGGTTCCTAACTGAAGATCTGAATGGTATGCGCTTGCCACCTATGTCTACGCTATCTCTGCCAACCGAACTAAGGCGGGAAGTAGATGCAACGGGAAGAACTTCAGTCTTTTCTGCATTTAGTTTGAGCTTGTTGCTGTACATCCAGCCTACAAGACTTTCAATGCAGGTCTGGATATCACAGAGAAGAGACTGAAACTGCTCGGGAGGAGCCCCCTTTGACAACTGGGTATCATCAGCGTATTTGTGATAATCACACTCGTGGCGACATATCAAGTCAGAGAGGGGCTGAGAGTACAATGTGAACAGGATTGGCCCAAGGACCGAACCTTGTGGAACCCCGAACTGAAGGGGGCTGGGAGAGGACAAGACGTTGTCAACCTTCACAGACTGTTCACGGCCCTCTAAATAGGACGCAAACCAGTGAAGCACAGTGCCAGAAATGCCAAATGTAGTCTCAAGCCTCTGTAATAATATGGGATGGTCCAGCGTGTCAAATGCTGCACTGTGGTCTAGCAAAGCCAGCACTGAGACCAGTCTGTCATCGGCATTTCTGAGAAGGTCTATGACCTGTTTAGCCACGCAACATGGTGGCAGCGGTGGCTGATCGTACGTACATTGATGCTGACTGTTTTTATGTCGTTTATGCTTATGAACAGTCGCTGTTGAATGCTGCAAAGGTTGGTTTCAACCGCGCGCCGAGGTGCGGCCTTGACATTGGTGGTTAATCGCCGGCGTGATTTAAAGGAGTAACGAGAGTTAGAAATCAGAGACTGACAAAATGCCTCCAGTTTCCGGGATTAAGCCTCCTAACCCCCTGACATTTGTGTAACACAATGGCCTCTGGCCCCCCTCCCTCCCTATATTGTTGCGTGTCGGCTGACTTCTTTTTGGAGGACAGTCGATTAAGCAAGTAAGCGAGGCCCGTCAAAGATGACGCAGTGTCAGTGGCGATAGCAGGGGGAGGTAAGTCGTGAGACTACTAATCGCCCCTTATTGACGTTGCCCTGAGGGGCAGGGGAGGGGGTGCATGATCTACGGTATGACGCCGTGACGGTATGACGCCGTGACACGCTGCCCCGAGTGTCCGCTGTCAGCGATTGACAAATGGAGGGGGGCAGCTGCGGCCAACGTCTGCCACAGGTCTCTTTTATAATTAACATTTGACAAAAGAATCTGTTCTGATTTATAAGATCGTGATGAGTTTTGTAGCTCGGCCACCCCATGCCATTCGGCGTCCGCTGTCGGGCACTGACAGATGACAGGTCAGTCACGGGACAATGGTGACCAGCGTCCGCCGCGGGCCCTCGTTTGCGTGTTGACATTTGACAATATGATCTATTTTGATCGATTTGATCGTGATGGGGGAATTGGCTCCCAAGTGTATATAACCTCTCGATTTTGGAGGGGGAGCAGCGCAAGCTCAGCTTAGATCAGAGAGATAGGATAGGGGTTATTTTGAATTACTTTTCGATTTTCTTTGTATGTTGAATTGATGCAGAAAGAGCTTTATACTGAAATTGTGAACTGTTGATTTTATGAAACGAAATAGCAAACCAAGAGAGAAAAACTAGACTATCGTGTTTGTGATAACTTTGTTGTTCGAAAGTTTGTTTTGTTTTTGTTTTATTATTGTCTGGTGTAGACACGGCCTTGTTACAAAGACAATTTGGTGCCAGTGACCAGGATTAGAACGGGTAGAGTAGTTGTAGAATTGTTGATGGACGAAGTGTTAAGGAAAGCGTGGGTGGAAAACCAGAGTGGCATGATTAGAAGTCCAGGGCAACTGCCAAATTTACCATCAAACTTTTTGAAAAAACAATTAGAAAAAGAAACCTTAAAGATTATTTGTGAATGGTCGATTTTAAAGCCACGGCAAGTAAGAAGATACGATAGGGTGTTAATAGTTAAGGAAGTACCAGCGGGAAGGTGGGGAGTCGTAGGGCAGACGGAGAAAGCCACCCAGACTCCGCCATTGAGCTTGAGCCGCGGGGCACGACAGACACAGCAGACAGCAGTACGGCCACTCTCGAGGCAGGCGCCCCAGTAAAGAGGAGACCAGGACACCAGGGGTCAAGGTAAGTGGTCTCGTTTTCCTTTTCGTCTTACCTTTTCATTCTGGCTGACGCAGATGTTTTCATCAAAGAAGTGTAGGTGTGAACATAGATGTTTGATTCAAGGAAAAAGAAAAGAGACAAGAAAAAGATGAGGATAGAAAAAGGGCTGGAAGCAAAACAAAGGAGAATGAAATGGAATTGTATCTAAGGATGTGGTGGCTTTGCTTCTGATGTTAGAAGAGTTGAAAAAAAAAAATTAAAGAAAAAGAAATGGCCAACAGGACGTGGGTGAAGCGTTTGCCAATCTAGCGGCACAGTTGCGGAATGTTTCAACATTTATGGCCGCGAGGGACATCTCGAACTCAGTTTCGGTGTTTGAAGGGGAGCCTTCAAAATTCAGAGCAGAGATAGAGAAAAGTGCTTTGTTTTCGGGGGCGCAAGATGAGTCAAAAAAGTTGATAGCGTTTAGAGCAAGTAAGGGTCCGACTAGCGACTTCATTGACAGGTTTCTTAGCGAACGCCCTCAAGCTACCTGGGGAGAAATGAAGCAGGAATTGACTGTTAGGTTTTCAGAGATTGTAGACCAACAACATGCATTGACCTTGCTACGCAAAATCAAACAAAAACCCAGGGAACCGATTCAATTGTTCGCAGAGCGTCTGTTCACCCTGTCAGAAGATGCGTTTGAACGGGATAGTGTAGGAGTGCTGGGACCGGGGGCTGAACAGCAGTTAGTGGCTTATTTTATTGACGGGTTGTTGGATTATCATCTTAAAGCAAAGATTCTCCGAGAGAACCCAGCCACGTTTAGAGCTGCAGTAACGTGCGCTGCTAATGAACAAAACGTCCAGGATAGGATTCAGCTGAGATTGGGAAAACCAGTTAGGGAAAAAGAGAGGGTCGACATTTTCCAAGGAAACAGGGGAGAACCAGTGAGACGGGAAGAGCCCATGGAGGTGGGGCACATGCGTCCTCTCCGTTGCTTTAAGTGTGGTGGACCACACAGGGCCAGGGACTGCAGGGAACCTGTTACAGTACCGGCATGGGATGTCCCAAGGGAGAGAAAGGACCGGTCAGTCCAATGCTGGGAATGCGGGGGTCCGCACTTCAGAAGGGACTGCAAAAACAGAGTTCAAAAAACGGACAACACCTCCACTAGGTGAAGCCAGTAGTGAGAGGAAACAAAGGACATCGGCGATGCCTGAGAAGAGTTTTTCTATCAATTTAGCGGGTAGTCCAAACTCTTGTGTGATTCAGTTAGGGAAGCAGCGGTACAGGGCATTGGTAGATACGGGCGCTGAAGTTAGTCTGATGCATAGAAGGGTCTTTGATAAACTAAAAGACGGTTATGTTTTCGGGAAACAAAAGGTCAACCTTCAGGCAGTTAACGGGGACAGACTGCAAGTTGATGGGTGCGCTACTATCAAACTCAAACTTGGGGGACGAAATTTCCATCAGAAGTTTTATGTGGTGGATGGATTGAACAGGAACGTTATTTTGGGCCGGGACTGGATTGTAGACAACAAGGTCGTGCTGTATTTTAACGAGTTACGTTCTATGAAGATAGGGCAAGTGTATGTGCCACTGGAAGAAGACATCCACATCTCGGCGCTGGTAGAAGCCGCCAACACTGTGGTCATTAAACCTCACACGGCGATCGTATGCAGGGCAAAAACACAGGCTGTACTAGACTCTGGGGGTAAGCAGCTTTGTCAGATTTCTCCCACGGACAGGGGTTATCTTAGTTCGGAGCCAGGGTTGGAACTTCAAAAAACGGTGGTGGAAATAAGGCGGGACAGAATGTTCCCCGTTCTAATTTCCAACCGTACAAACAAGACTTTTAGAGTGAAAAGGGGAAGTGTCATTGGGAAACTGGAAAAGTTAAGCGAGGAACACATTGTGAACTCAGTTCAGGAGATGGGAGAGGAGAAAGAGAAGGCGAGAGGTGATTGGTTAGACGATGTGACAGCGCCAGAGGCTTTTGAAGATGATGTCAGGGACTTAGAGGGAACAAGGACTTATTTGCGCAGTCAGACGCAGAGTTGGGGCACACTGATACAGTAAGGATGAAGATAGATACGGGCGAACACCCCCTATTAAGATGAAACCCTATAGGACCCCACTGAACAAAAGGACAGTGATAGACTACGCAGTGGATGAAATGTTGGAGGCAGGGATCATTCGGAGGTCACGCTCACCCTGGAGTTTTCCGGTGGTGGTAGTAGACAAAAAGGACGGGTCAAAACGTTTTTGCGTCGACTTTCGGCAGTTGAACAAAATCACCAAGCCCATTTCCTACCCACTACCTGTGATAGACGATATTTTAGCCAGGTTAGGGAAGGCTAAATATTTCACCACACTGGACCTGAAATCAGGATATTGGCAAGTCCCGATGGACGAAACAGACAGGGAGAAAACAGCTTTTGCTTGCCACAGGGGACTTTTCGAATTCTTGGTCATGCCTTTTGGGTTGTCGGGAGCTCCTCCTGTGTTCATGGAATTGATGAACGTAGTGTCAGAAGGACTAGAGGACTTTGCCATCCCATACCTTGATGACATCATAATTTTCAGTGCCTCCCCAGATGAGCACCTGTCACACCTTCCCCGCCCTGAGAATTCGGTTGTCCAGAGCAGCAGTTTAAAAATAGCACAGCTGGCCTCGCAGTGCTGCAGCAGAGGTCAAGTGGGGTGCAGCACTGCCACAGTGCCAGGCAGTGTCCATTTCACTGTGGCCTGTGTTGTGTACTATCTTAATGACCCTGTCTCAGCAAGTTGTGAAGTTTTTGTTGTATCATTGGTTGTGGCATCAAGATTAGCTACAGCATTTTTAACAGGAAATTAAAACACATTCTTACCAGTGTTTAACAGCAGATGTATAGCCTGTGAATAAGTGACTAACTGCAGTGAACCTATTTACACAAGTAGTTAGTTAATGAGTTATTAGGTAATACACTCCACTTTTTTCATGCATAACAATGTCATGATTTGAAAGTTGAAAGCATTCTCCGTGCACTACAACATTCAATAATGAAGAACCTAGTCTTACCTTTGTCCCAGAAAGCATGAAAGACACCTAGTGGTTGGTAGTCTCATTCTATGGCCCCAGAGGTAATCCAAACATTGCAGTGGTTATAAAGAATCCAGCCGAAAGCAGCTTGAAATGTTCAGTGTCACAAGTTTTTAGTCTACTGGGGAGGGCAAAGAAGAGTACGTGTGGCTGCATCCTATAGTTTGTACATTTCTACATAGTAATACACAACATATTACACAATCAAAGTCAAGTCAGTCACTGACTACTGGCATTTTTACAAACAATGAAAAACGTCACTATCAGTCAAACTTCATTTATTGCTGACTGTTTTTGACTACACATCTTTGTTTTGCTTTGCGTAGCGGGTTGTCATGTACTGCCTGAGTGCTGGAGAGACCTGAGTGTGGTGCTGACGCATGATGAACTGTAACTGTTTATCTTCTTTCTTGATTGCCCATGCTCGCCGCTTCAGTGCATTGATGCTTGAGTGCAGCTGTTCGCCTCCCTGTTCCCCCATCATTGACAGTCCAACCCCCCAGGTGCTAATCCAGTTGATGCAGTGTTTCTCCAAGATGTGCTGCTTTGGGAAGATTTTAACTTCAGGGAAATTTCGTCGGAAAGATTTCATGTAGGATTCCACAGTCTGTTCAATTTGTGACAGTGAAGAAGAAGGAATGGGAAGATCATGTGAAATTTGTTTGTGGACAGCACTAAAACATTTGTTCAACTCATCAAATGTTTGTTGTATAATATGAGCCTCCAGGGGAATTTCTGGATCATCGACCAGTTTTTGCGATGTTCTGATAGGAGCAGAACAGATGTCTGAAAACACAGAGTCCTTCAAATATTTGTGGCAATGGTTACCGGTGAAGGATCTCCCGTGAAATGACTGCACATCTATCCTGTGTCTTTTCAACGCCTTGTCTAGTTCAGTGGCAGTGGGTCCTGATCTGTATTTGAGTGAACTGTCCTCCTCCTTGGCGTTTGTGTTTCTTGATTTTCTTTGTTTTCTCCAGAGATTCATAACATACTTCCCAAAATGTGTTGACTTGTTAATACTGGGCTCCCTTTCTTGGCGAGCTAAACAGTCTGCAAGTTTCTCATCTAGTCTGTGACACTTTTCTTCCAGCAGAGGATGGTGTTTCTTCATTATACCTAGAACAATGTGCAGATATGGAGGGCAAACATGGGTCAAGTTCAATTTGGAACACTGGACATCTAATCACATTGTGGTGTTTTGCAGCCTTTCTTTTGTCCTTTCCATTTCTTTTGAAAGCACAGTAGTCTCGTTTTATGCCCCTTCGATGTCTGTCCAGTATGTGTGGCTGTGATTTGTGGGGTGTTTGCATCTTTGATTTGGTGGTATAGCACCACAGGCATGGGTAGGTACCTGCTGCACCTAAAAGACCGTAGACGTTGCACAGAAACTCATAATCCCCAAACATGTGCAGCTTGATTGTTTTTCCTTTCCATGTCATGTTCTCAAGAGCATCAATTTCTTTTCTGTAGGTACAGAGGATTTCCCTCACATCATGCCCACTGTCTTTTGCATTAGCCATACAAATCATGAATGTGTTGTGTTTGGAGTTTGGTGACTGTATGTTGGCTATCTGTAACGACATCTTGAAACTGCCACCACCGTGATCTCCACCTACTTTCAACCAAATTTGATCTTCCGGGATGGCATTGTTATGCCAAGTCAGCAAGTCTTGAGCTTGAAAGGTGTCCAGTGTGTCTGTGACGAACGAAGCTAGATCAGTGACATACACACATGGGGTTGATTTCAGTTCTTTGCCATTGACAGCTGCTTCACAGTTAAAATAAAGTTGATGGTTTTCAACATGCGTTTCCAATTGTATTTCCATTTCTTCTGTTCTCTCAGACTTTTCACTTGCCAAGGTAATGTTGCAAGCTTGCTTTAACAATCTCTTTTGGGCTCTGAACTGAGTGACAGACAATCCACCTAGGGTTTTTAATGCTAGCGTGATCTTTTTGTTGACAGTAGTCTGCTCTTTGAACACTGACTCCCGTAAGCCTGATTTCAGCTCAGAATTGATTCTTTTGAGTTCCGCTTTATGTTGTGCAAGAAGTTGCTGGTTTGATGTCCCTGCCATTGCACTCCTAGCACTCTCCATTACTCTGCTTCTCTTGGGTTGCATTGACTTTGAAACGGATTTACGAGACTTTGGAATTCGCATGTATGTCAGTGGTAGGCCTCCAGTTTTATAAGACACAATATGTTTGTCTGCTGATGAATTCTGTTTGCGTCGTAAGAGGCTAGTGGCGAGCTTCTCTTCCAAGTTAGACAATGGTTCTTCTTTTCCTTTACCAAGAGTATCACTGACACTTTCAGACTGCAACTGTTTGATAGGAGATGTTTGGCAATCAACAAAACCAGATCTTTCTGTCAGGTCCGTAGCATCTGCATCCTGGAGAATTGGCAACGTTTTTAATTGGAATGGAGATGTTTGAGCATCTGTAACTAACGTGCTTTGTTTTTTGGGCGTTGAACAGCCAGGTGTGTCAAAAGATGCAGAGCCATTGTGCTGTCGCTTTTTTAACCACCTGTCCTTGGCTGGCATTCCGCCTTTGTCCTGTGCCACATAGTGAGTGCACACTCTGCAGTTCTGTTCAGTATGAAGTAACCAAAATGAGTCTGTCGTCACCCGCTGTGAAGCATTGTCCAGTATATTCACATCTTTTGTCCTGAGTGCTTTCTTCATCACTGTATAACACCTATTACAAATTTTTGTTGGATGTCTATCAATGTCATCTCCATTAATGTTCAGTCTGTACACTTGAATAATGTCACTTTTGTAATCAACACACAGTTTTGGAATTGTCTTTTCATATTTCCTCCTTGCCCTCTCCCCACAAATTCTGCAAAGTCCAGTTAAACTGTCTTGGTGATTTGTCTGAAATCCTGAACTGTCAGAACTCATTTTTGAACTTACAGTAAGAAAGTCAAAAGAATGAACACAAAAAAACTAAAGAAAATATCTGTAACGTAGGGCCTTTGGAACACAGTATTAATGGTCTACTCCTGCTACCTCAAAGCCGGACAGCTTGAAACAGAATGGGGAACACTGTTCCTGTCTTTGCTAACTACACCACCTGTGACATGCAGCCCACAGCCCCCCCCCCCCCCCCCCCTCACAAATCAGGCACCATTCCCTAAAGCCAGGACAAACTTCAGCGGAACTGTTTAGTTTATCAGAAAGGAGAAACCTTTGGCCCAACCCTGAACTTGCAGGACCGGCCATCTAAAGTGGGAGATAGGAGATAAGGGGGGTATTGTTTGGAAAACTGGAGGCCCTTTCCAGTCCCTTTTCACATGGCCCTGATTTATAACCAGTCCCCTGGCTGTGATTAGTCTGGTGTCAAACAACCCTGCATGCCAGAGGCAAGCTAATGATCCCACTGACAGACTTGGGGGAGAGGATGTGTCAGTAGTGTTAATTAGTGTCTTGGAATGCGGCATGAATAGTACAATTAAATGAAACAGAAAGCACTGCGCCGCCATCTTGGACAGTTTCGTTGCCCCGGCAACCAGGGCTAGTGCAGGCGCACTGACCAGCAGAGCTGGGTCAGATGCCAGGAGAAGGTCAGCAACCGAATTCTGACCCGCACTGCAGGCGTGGGAAGGTGTGCTGTCGCATCTACGTGCGGTGTTCAACAAAATAAGGGAACAGGGACTGAAAATGAAACTGAAAAAGTGCAAAAAAAATTCAGACAGAGACAAAGTACTTGGGGTTCACCATTAACGGGGAAGGGATCAAGCCGGACCCAGAAAAGGTTGAGGCAATCAGGGAAATGGCAGCTCCCTGCAACGTCAGAAAGGTGAGGGGGTTCATAGGGACATGTAGCTACTACAGAAGATTTATTCCCGATTTTTCAGAGATAGCACAACCTCTCATCGGGCTCACGAAAAAGTTTGCCAGGTTCAAATGGACAGCACAGTGCCAGAAGGCTTTTGATTATTTGAAGGACAGTCTGTCCGTAGTTCCTTTGTTGGTATACCCAGACACACAGAAACCCTATATTTTGTACACAGACGCTAGTGACACTTGCTTAGGGGCGGTTCTCACTCAGAAAGGGGAGGATGGAGAAGGGAAGGAAGTTGAAAAACCCATATATTTCTTGTCTCACAAGCTGAGTGATACGCAGTGTAGGTGGTCGACAATTGAAAAGGAGGCTTACGCTATCCATTATTCCCTGCAGAAGTTAGATCATTATTTACATGGGGCAGAGTTCATGCATGGGAACAAGACAAGGATGGCGTCGTGACAGACAAAAAAGAACAATTAGAATCGGGAAAGGCAGCGGGCACCTTAAAGAATAGGCACCTCATTCTGGGAGGGCTGTTGTATTATCTGTTTGACCCCGATGACGATCCCACACCCCGGTTGTACATACCCAAACAGCTTCAGGACGCAGTGATTAGACAGTACCATGATAACAACGGACATATGGGCATCGACAAGACTTTCAAATCCATAAAAAGAAAGTACTATTTTCCAAATTTGTACCAAAGATTGGTCAGTTACGTAAACACTTGTGTGATCTGTCAAACGAGAGCACTGAAGAAGCAGAGACCTCCTCTGCAGGAAATGGAACAACCATCATATCCTTTCGCAAAACTGAGCATGGATATTTCAGGGCCATACCCTACGTCACTATCTGGGAACAGGTATATTCTGGGTTTTGTTGATCATTACACGGGATGGCCGGAAGCTTTTGCGATACCGGACAAAAGTGCGCAGAGCGTCGCACACATCTTAGTGGATGAAATATTTCCTAGGTTTGGCTGTCCTTGTGAGATCGTGACTGATAATGGCACTGAAAATGAAAACCAAGTAATGAAAGAAGTGTTCGATCAGTTGAATATCCATCATGTCACTACGTCGTTTTACCATCCACAGAGTAACGCAAAGGTCGAACCTTACACGATGTCCTTTCAAAACTTCTAAAAGACGATTCGACAGTGTGGGATCTGTACTTGAACCAGGCTTTAGCTGCCATTCGGTTCAATCATAACGACAGCTCCAAGTTCTAACCTTTCTTTTTGATGTATAATAGGGATGTAGTGTTTCCAATAGACAATATCCTTAAGCCCAGAAGAAAGTACGTGGGAGAGGAACAGCACAAAGTCGCACTGCAACAGCAACACAAACTATTTACTTTGGTACATAATCGCATGAAGCGGGCTAAGAAGAGACAGGCCAAGTACGCAGATAGAGGCAGTAAACCGGTCGACTTCCAGGTGGGTGATCCAGTGTATTACAGACGCCATCAGCGAAGAAACAAATTAGAGGGTAGGTGGAAACCCTATTATCGGGTGGTAGAGAAAACATCGGCTGTTACGTACGTGATTAGAAACCAGCTTGATGGGGTGGTTGTAAGAGTTCACGCTGAACATTTGAGGCTGGCTAAAGTTGAAGAATGGGAGATTCCTCCCACTGATTCAAATAAACCTTATCGAAGGGCTGCTTACGTGGTTCCTCCTCAGGAGAGCTCCGAGGAGTGTAGTAGCAGTGAATCAGAGGGTGGGGACCCTTTGCCCAAGATAGCCCAGAGGTACCGACGGGAAAGGGACAATTCTTCAGAAGAAGAGGACATTCCTCTGGCAGAACTAGCGGGCAGGTTAAAAGCCCGAGAAAGGAGATTAGAAAGAGAACAGGAAATGACTGACCGACGAGAGGCCTCCGAAGACGAGATGTCAATGGTCTCCGATGAAGCAATGTCGGTTGATGGAGTCAAAGAGAAGAGAGAGTGTGGGGGTGATTCAACTAAGGTGAGGAATCTTCTCAGAGCAATCCTTGATGTCCTGTAATGGCTTCCTGAAGTGGGGTCGTTGAAATTTAGTGTACTTTCAATGTATATGTGTGTTGCAGATGCAACGGCTTTCGGTTATCCTAGTCCTTCTGGGGATGGCTCTCGCTACCAAGGTTAGACAGAACGTAGTGTTCCGTAAGGTTAGTGAAGTAACCACAACCAGGTCGCGTTGGTCGCTTACTTTTGTGATTGATTTAAACCCATACGTCACAGTGATGAAAACAGTGGAAGGGAACATAAACAACTTGTTGGGTGTCATACAAACAGTAGTGGAAAATCGTGCTCCAGGGACGAATGGATTGGTAAACGATTTTCGGGGGCTAGACAATGAACTCAAAACTTTGCGGGAAACCTATTTTGGGATAAATGCTCGACTAGGAGAGTACCATGCGCTCCACACTAAGACTAGGCGCTCGCTGGTCCCATTTATCGGGCAAGCGTTTAGCTTCCTGTTTGGAACAGTCTCTGAGGGGGATCTGGGGGCGATCAGACAAAATTTGCACATTTTGAGAAATAATCAAGTTAAACTAGCTCACGTTGTTCAGGAAAGTTTGTCGTTGATAAACGTTTCTAGGGCACGGATAGCGGAAGACAGACAGACGTTGAACTTGATAGTATCAGATATGGGAACCCTCAACGACCAGATAGTTAACGTGACACAAAGACCAGATAATCGGATTTTTCAATTGGAGACGTTGTTACCAATGTATTTACAGCTGGATAGTATGGTCGAAGAGATCAAACAGTCTCTGCAAAAGGCACTGATTTATGTGGAACACCTTCAGCTACAATTGAACATGTTGAGTATAGGCAAGCTGTCACCGAGTATAATATCCCCACTCAAGTTACGGGACCTTTTGGTAGACATACAGACCAGAATTTCCGCACCACTCAGGTTGCCGGGGGACCCAAAAGCAGATCTTTGGCATTTTTTATAAGACGTTAACATGCACAACTATTGTGGAAGAAGGCGAAATTTTAGTGGTGGTACCAGTACCACTTTTGGACTCTAATGACGATTTTGACGTCTATCGGGTGCACAATCTACCCATACCTTTCAACTTTAGTGACGGGGTGATGTCGGGGTCGGTAGCAAGTTATCGATTAGAGGCTGGGGCAGTAGCAGTTAATACTCAGCGCACAAACTTCGTGCTTCTGACCCGAGAGGAACTTGAGGGCTGTTCAAAAGCTTCGATTGGTTTTTGCTCAATCAAGAGCCCGGTGTACCCGGTCAGTTTGAACAGTTTTTGTATTATGGCCCTTTTCATGAAAAACACTGAAACGATTGAACAAAATTGGCAGACAGTGGTTCAGTTGAAAACCGTTCTCCCCATGGCTGAATATCTGACTGACGGAAACTGGATAATAACCACCCAACGTAAACTAGTATTCTCGCTGGTCTGTCAGGAGAACCAGGGAGGGGTCAAAGAAATAGAGGTACAGCCACCACTAGATATAATTCAGTTACCGATGTCGTGCTCGGCGTCAAACGAATATATGTCACTGATGCCATACTATCAGAAAGAAAGCAAATTTCAGGTGGAGGACTCTATTTCCGAGTTACTCTTGAACGCCAGAGTGGCTAATGCCACCATTTGGAAACCCTTCCACGAGAAACTGCCGAATTTCAGTGCGATCCAACTTCCCGGTCGGCTGCAGGCAGTAGAGAAAATTCCGCTAAGGAAACTGATAGCGGAACTAGCGGGTCAAGATGATTTGGTGGAAGATACCACCGGCAGTTACCCGGCCTGGTTGTATGCGGTTGTGGGAACGCTCGTTCTGGTCATGATTTTAACAGCCCTGGGCCCGTATGCATGGAAAAGGGTTTTGCTACCCTGCCGGTAAACCCTACCCAGGCGGTAGCTACCGTGGCGGTAAGAATTTAGTTTGGTTCGCATGCATGAGTCACAGAAGGGCCGGCAGGTAACTAACTGTCGGTTATTTTTAGATGATGGAACTCCTTTTGGGGTTTCCCTGTTATTAGAACCTCTACGCATGCGCGCCAGATAATTCAGTCTTTTTTGCCCGCACGACAAAAAAAAAAAAAAAAAAAAAAAAAAGTGGACGCGCTGAATGCAAATGGGAAGACTCAGCTTTTCACGAACTTAGTCTGGCGTTCGAACGCACGCACCGCAGTAAGAAAGACTTCTTCAGAGAGAGAGAGAGAAAAACAACAACAAAAACAACAACAACAACAACAAAACAAACAACAACAACAACAACAACAAGAAACAACAACAAAAATGGGGAACTGGAGCCGTCCAGGACAAACCGTTTGACGAGCTATTGATGTTCATTGTTGACAAGGATTCAGCGCTGTTCTCCGGCCTCTGAAAATGGGAGGTAGCGCGCCCTTCCGATTCAAATGTTCGAGCTCCTCTTTCAGTTCGTTTGTCATTTGGAGAATATCCGCTCGTCGGAATCTAAACTGCCAAAACAGTTCCAAATCATTAAATTTGTGTAAAGGGTTTGTCCTGTCCCGAAAAATCCGATTTATTCGAGGTAGTCGTCACTGGCGGTAGCGTAGCAGAATAAGAGCGGCCATTTTTAATTCCGTTACCTCCTCCGGGTAGTGTTTACAGGGAGGAACTCGCAACGGTAAATTAACCCCAAGGCAGGCGCGGCGGGTAGGCCTACCTGGCACCTATGCATAGCGATTTGTCAGTCTACCCCGGGAGGTAGCCGTTACCTTGGAGGTAGCGCGTCTACCTCGGACCCATGCATACGGGCCCTGATTTATAAATTCAAAGGTACTCTTTGACCTCTTGTCGTTCCGCTTCCCGGCGTAGGCCTACTATGTGCACAACGTCGGGGTGATTTAGTTTGTTTTGAAAATGCCACATCTCAAAACAAACTAAATCACCCCGACGTTGTGCACATAGTAGGCCTACGCCGGGAAGCGGAACGACAGGAGGTCAAAGAGTGCAAGTTCTGTGGAACCCATTAGAGGTTTCGCAAAGAAGACTGCACCGCCTACGGGAAAACGTGCCTGAAATGTAGGGGACAGAATCACTTTCAACGGAAATGTACCTCTGCTGGTGCCAGCGCTAATATGGCGACAGACTCAAAAGCCAGCTGCCATCAAGTGCATCAAGTGGCTGACGATACCTCATCATTAGATGAGGAGTAGCTCAATACTGCTGGCTCTGGAGGGAGAGACTTGAAATGCCGCGTGTTTGCTGGTGGCAAGGAGGTCACCTTTCAGATTGACACCGGATCGTCGGTCAGCATGCTTCTGCACGGTTTGCTGAACAGATTGAACCAACTGACAAGGTACTAAAGATGTGGAACCACACCCGGCTTTCACCTCTTGAAAAGTCGAAACAAACAGTCTTGAATCCAAAGAACGGAAAGGAGTACACATTGGACTTTATCGTCTTTAGAGAGAACTTTACGCTCTTTCTTGGCTTGAAGGCATCTGAACAAATGAACCTGATCAACGTGTGCTCTCAAAACTTTGACTTCATTTCCCAGTTAACATCCAGCAGTGTGGAAGACAGCTATGCTGACATTTTTGACGACTCGCTCGGTACACTTCCTGGTGTTCAGTATCTCGAGGTGGATCCCAGTGTCAAACCAGTTGTCATGGCAAACAGAAGGGTCCCCATCTCTGTACGCCCAGAACTGAAAACAGAACCAGAGAGATTAGTTGAAAAGGGGTCATCACTCGTGTGGATGACCCTACACCGTGGGTCAGCCAGACCGTCATCGCAAAGATAAAACAAAGCGGACTCCGTATCTTCACTGACCCACCTGAGCTAAACAAGGCACTCAAGCGAGAACACTACACACTACCAGTGCTGGATGATGTTCTTCATGAACTGGAACAGTCTACTGCCTTCTCCAAAGCAGATCTATCATCTGGATTCTGGCATGTTCAGCTTGGCGAAGAGTCAAGTCTTCTGACGAAGTTGCAGACATGCTTCAGTCGCTACAGATGGTTGCGACTCCCATTGGGCACTTCAGTTTCATCGGAGATTTTTCAGAAGAAGCTGCTGGAAGCTTTTGATGGTCTACAGGTGTTTTCTGCGTTGCCGAGGACGTGATTATACATGGAAAGACACTTGAAGACCACGACAAACATCTCAACGCTTTCTTCGGTCGGCGCAGAGAGAAAAATGTCAAGCTGAACAAAGAGAAACTCGTCTTACGTTCTGACAACATCACGTTCATGGGACACAAGATCACAAAGGAAGAACTCCAGACAGACCCAAAAGAGATAGAGCCTATCAAAGACTACCCAGTCCCACAGAGTCTTGAGGAGCTTCGCCGTTTCCTGGGCATGGTGAATTACTTGTCACGATACCTGTCACACCTTACAGAGGCTATTCACCCTCTTCATAATCTGCTCAAGAAGGATGTTCCATGGACATGGTCCGTCTCACAAGAACATGCATTCCAGACAGGGGGGAAAAAAAGATCACCAAAAGCCCCATACTTGCCTTCTACGACCCGCAGAAAGAACTCATAAAAGTGAACGACGCAAGCGACTACGGGCTGGGCAGTGTTCAAACACAGGAAGGCAGACCAGTGGCGTTCACAAGCCGCACCCTTTCGAGCACTGAAAAGAACTACGCCCTGATTGACAAGGAGATGCTGGCTACCGTGCATGGGTTGGAAAAGTTCCATCACTACACATATGGACGCCAGGTCCATGTGATCACTGACCACAAACCTCTAGTCTCCATCGTAGGGAAGCCCTTGTCAAAAGCCCCCAAGCGCCTTCAGTCCGTGCTTCTTTGGGCACAAGCCTACAATTATGTCATCAGCTACAGGCCAGGTGTCCAAATTCCTGTCGCCGATGCCCTCTCACGAGCTCCAACCACCACACAACCACCAGACACAGAGTTTGAGAACGTCAACTCGCTTTCCCTGTCACCGTTCAAACCTCGGCGACTGAGTGAGATCAAACAGGCGACAGCAGCAGGTTACACACTAATGCAACTCATGGACACCATCATCAAAGGATGGCCCAGTGAGAAAAGCAAAGTCCCGCTCTGCATTACCCCGTACTTTGACTACAGAGATGAACTTACAGTACACGACGGCATCGTCCTCAGAGGAGAGCGAGCGGTCATTCCGACATCAATGCGAAAAGAATTGAAAGCCAAAGTCCATGCTGGACATACCGGCATCAGATCATGTCGTCGCAGAGCCAGAGAACTGATCTTCTGGCTAAGGATGTCGTCTGAGATAAGACAGTACATTGAATCTTGTGACATCTGTGCATCTCATGGTACCAAGCAGTCTCCAGAGCCTCTGGATAGGCATGAAGTGCCAAACCGCCCGGGGGGTAAAGTTGGCACAGATATTTTCACAATCAAAGGTCGAAACTTTCTGGTCACAGTTGACTAATTCAGCCAGTTCTTCGAGGCTGACTACCTCCCAGAAACATCAGAAGCGGTAGTGACCAAAATGAAATACCATTTCGCTCGTCACAGAATTCCAGTCGTCCTCGTGAGTGACAATGGACCACAGTACTCTTCACAACACTTTAAATACTTCGCAAAGAAATGAGGGTTTTCTCACGAGACGTCCGGTCCTGGGAACAGCGAAGCAAACGGAGCTGCTGAAGCTGCTGTAAAAGTGGCATGAACATGATGAAGACCACGACGCCAAGGAAGATCACTACCTGGGCCTTCTGAACCTCCGAAACACTCCTCAGGAGGGCCTCGCCACAACGCCTGACGGGCAGGAGGCCCAAAACCATTGTTCCCACCACGTTCAACCTCCTGCAGCCATGGAACACACAGAATGCGAGAAACAACGCATGGAGAACGAGCGATCCAAAGTCGCTGAACGCCACATCGACAGAAGAGACTTGAAACCTCCGCAGGTGGGAGACGCAGTCAGAATGCAACCCATCGACAACACTTGTGTGTCACCGTCACCCAGAGACTCAGAAGCAGAACCTATGACTTAACTACGAGTAATGGAAGAAACTACAGACGAAACCGGGTCTTCCTGCGATCAACTTGTCGTAATCCCGCATCCAACAGTGGCGAGGTTTGTTCACCGCCCGACCACTCCCCCTTCCCACGTCACCCACACCCCACGCCCATGCAGTGAGCAAGACCCTCACTGCGATGCTGACTCCACTCCAACTCAGCCAGCTGACGTCTCGGGGGGCACAGATGAACACACCAGGCCCCAGACCGTCACAGAAACTCCGTCACGCTGCAGCCCTAAGATGACAGCACCAACACCAAGTCTGGCTGCAGACAGGACACTGGCAGAGCCATACACAACCAGACCTGGCAGAATGGTCAAACAAAGGATAGTGTTGACATTTAGGCTTGTTCAGCAACATGAAGGACCAGGTGCCATTGGACCAACCACTCAGTAAAACTTTTAGTTATATGAGTGAAGCAGACTGTTCATTTTTCTTTTATCTTTTATCTTTTTTTTTCTTTTCTTTTTCTTGTAGTCCCCCCCCCCCCCCAAAAAAAAAAAAAAAAAAAGAAAGAAAGAAAGAAGAAGACTAGATGTGCCTTTAATTTGGTCAGAAGCAATTATGCAGGCTGCATTTCCCTATGAAGACACTGAGCCGGTCATCTTTTTCCCTTCAGGAAAGGCAAATGGGTCTGAAGGATAATTAGAGACAATTAAAGAGACTAGTGAAGTCGAATGTTTATAAGTTTAATAGTAACATTTTATAGGTCTTTCAGTTATATTTTTAATATGATGACTTATTTAAGTTTCTGATCAAAGGCTGAATTGAGAGCGAAATTATTCCTTGGTTATTGGGCTTCCCGCAAAAGGGGGAAGATGTTACGTGTTGTTATAGTCTGCCAGTAGCAGACAATACTTTGTGATGATTCAGGTGAATAAAGATGGTCGCACTGTAAACTACACCTCATGTCTGTTGCTTGAATAGGTGCAACTCTCTGCCTTGTCTATGACCTGTTTAGCCACGCAACAGGTCAGAGAGAGAGAGAGAGAGAGAGAGAGAGAGAGAGAGAGGGAACAAACTTAACAAAAAGAAAAGAGGAAGCTAGAAAGCCTGATCCACCGGTGCGAGCTAACACAGCCAGCACCCAATATCCCGCGAAGAACTAAACGTATAACTCGCAGATTCAGAAGAGATGTGGTCGTTGATGACTGAGAACAGTCACAGTGCCATTCCCCCGGTCACAGCGATGTGATGGTCAGCCTGTCCACCGTTAGTCTCACGACAGACCAACAGGACCTGCTGGCCCTCGCCCCCAAGTACTGCCCCATACCCCGCTCCTTGACTGTCAGTGACTGTCACAGGACGTGACGGAGGGATGCCGCAGGATCCGTCTGAAGGAGTTACACCATGATCCGGACAAGCTATATCATGACCCAGACAAACTATACATGAACCAGACAAGCTATACCTTGACCCAGACAAGGACGTAGACTCCGTGCCACCCAAACTGTATAAGCGGACTGGTTATGTACCACCCTCAGGGAGAGACAAAGATCTGGACACCTACTGTGATACAGAGTCGCACAGACGTCTACCAGAGTTCGAGACGTCACCATGACAACCCGAGTCCAGAACCTAGAACAGCACTGCGCGAGCTCCGGGAAAAGGTGACCAAGAGGATTGTCAGGATCAGCCCTGCAGACAAGGGAGGGGCTGTGGTGGTCCAGGTCGCGGCGAACTACGTGTCCGAAGCCAACAGACAACTCCAGGACGAACGGCACTACAGTAACCTGAAGAAAGACCCTACAGTACAGGTCGCTAAGACCTCCAACGAGCCTGTCAATAGGCTCCATATCGACGGACGCATCGACAACATCACCTGCCGCTGGGCACTTGTAGAACCCAACAACGTGAAGTGCCATCAATTCCATCTGCTGCCCAAGATCCAGAAGACGTTGACGAACCCACCAGGGCGACCCATCGTGTCATGTGTAAACGGACCCACCGACAGTCTGTCCAAGCTCGTGACCACTGGCTGCAGGGCAACGTCGCCAACTGTCCAGCTACATCGAACACACCACTCATATGCTACGTACGCTCCAGCATTGGAACCAGGACTATAGACCATTCGGGGACGGGATGAGGCTTGTCACCATAGACGTCATCGGACTCTACACCAACATACCCCACCAGGACCT